>OU892288.1:539281-774764 GCA_917834065.1 Ceutorhynchus assimilis | reverse complement strand
ACTGGTAAACTATTTTATATGGTTAAGATGAGTCACTTATTAGTTAAAAAACCACGTGACCACTCTTAGAATTATCTGTAAGACTGGTAAACTATTTATATGGTTAAGATGAGTCACTTATTAGTTAAAAACCACGTGACCACTCTTAGAATTATCTGTAAGAACTGGTAAACTATTTTATATGGTTTAGATGGGGGCTCTTATTAGTCAAATAACCACGGTGACCACTCTTAGAATTATCTGTAAGACTGGTAAACTATTTTATATGGTTAAGATGAGTCACTTATTAGTTAAAAACCACGTGACCACCCTTAGAATTATCTGTAAGACTGGTAAACTATTTTATATGGTTTAGATGGGGCTCTTATTAGTTAGAAACCACGTGACCACTCTTAGAGATTATCTGTAAGACTGGTAAACCTATTTTAAATGGTTTAGATGGGGCTCTTATTAGTTAAAAACCACGTGACCACACTTAGAATTATCTGTAAGACTGGTAAAACTATTTTATATGGTTAAGATGAGTCACTTATTAGTTAAAAACCACGTGACCACTCTTAGAATTATCTGTAAGACTGGTAAACTATTTTATATGGTTAAGATGGGGCTCTTATTAGTTAAAAACTACGTGACCACTCTTAGAATTATTTGTAAGACTGGTAAACTATTTTATATGGTTTAGATGGGGCTCTTATTAGTTTAAAAACCACGTGACCACTCTTAGAATTATCTTTAAGACTGGTAAACTATTTTATATGGTTAAGATGAGTCACTTATTAGTTAAAAACCACGTGACCACTCTTAGAATTATCTGTAAGACTGGTAAGAGCTATTTTATATGGTTAAGATGAGTCACTTATTAGATAAAATCCACGTGACCACTCTTAGAATTATCTGTAAGACTGGTAAACTATTTTATATGGTTAAGATGAGTCACTTATTAGATAAAATCCACGTGACCACTCTTAGAATTATCTGTAAGACTGATAAACTATTTTTATATGGTTTGGATGGGGGCTCTTATTAGTTAAAAACCACGTGACAACCTCTTAGAATTATCTGTAAGACTGGTAAACTATTTATATTGGTTTAGATGGGGCTCTTATTAGTTAAAAAACCACGTGACCACTCTTAGAATTATCTGTAAGACTGGTAAACTATTTTATATGGTTAAGATGAGTCACTTATTAGATAAAATCCACGTGACCACTCTTAGAATTATCTGTAAGACTGATAAACTATTTTATATGGTTTGGATGGGGGCTCTTATTAGTTAAAAAACCACGTGACCACCCTTAGAATTATCTGTAAGACTGGTAAACTATTTTATATGGTTAAGATGGGGCTCTTATTAGTTTAAAAACCACGTGACCACTCTTAGAATTATTTGTAAGACTGGGTAAACTATTTTATATGTTTTAGATGAGGCTCTAATTAGTTAAAAAACCACGTGACCACTCTTAGAATTAATTGTAAGACTGGTAAATTAATTTTATATGGTTTAGATGAGGCTCTTATTAGTTAAAACCACGTGACCACTCTTAGAATTAATTGTAAGACTGGTAAACTATTTTATATGTTTTAGATGAGGTTCTTATTAGTTAAAAACCACGTGACCACTCTTGGAATTGAATGTAAGACTGGTAAACTATTTTATATGGTTTAGATGAGGCTCTAATTAGTTAAAAACCACGTGACCACTCTTAGAATTAATTGTAAGACTGGTAAAACTATTTTATATGGTTTAGATGGGGCTCTTATTAGTTAAAAACCACGTGACCACTCTTAGAATTATCTGTAAGACTGGTAAACTATTTTATATGGTTTTAGATGGGGCTCTTATTAGTTAAAAACCACGTGACCACTCTTAGAATTATCTGTAAGACTTGGTAAACTATTTTATATGGTTAAGATGAATCACTTATTAGTTAAAAACCACGTGACCACTCTTAGAATTAATTGTAAGACTGGTAAACTATTTTCTATGGTTTAGATGAGGTTCTTATTAGTTAAAACCACGTGACCACTCTTAGAATTAATTGTAAGACTGGTAAACTATTTTATATGTTTTAGATGAGGTTCTTATTAGTTAAAAACCACGTGACCACTCTTGGAATTGAATGTAAGACTGGTAAACTATTTTATATGGTTTAGATGAGGCTCTAATTAGTTTAAATAACCACGTGACCACTCTTAGAATTAATTGTAAGACTGGTAAACTATTTTATATGGTTTAGATGAGGCTCTTATTAGTTAAAACCACGTGACCACTCTTAGAATTAATTGTAAGACTGGTAAACTATTTTATATGTTTTAGATGAGGTTCTTATTAGTTAAAAACCACGTGACCACTCTTGGAATTGAATGTTAAGACTGGTAAACTATTTTATATGGTTTAGGATGAGGCTCTAATTAGTTAAAAACCACGTGACCACTCTTAGAATTAATTGTAAGACTGGTAAACTATTTTATATGGTTTAGATGGGGCTCTTATTAGTTAAAAACCACGTGACCACTCTTAGAATTATCTGTAAGACTGGTAAACTATTTAATATGGTTTAGATGGGGCTCTTATTAGTTAAAAACCACGTGACCACTCTTAGAATTATCTGTAAGACTGGTAAACTATTTTATATGGTTTAGATGAGTCACTTATTAGTTAAAAAACCACGTGACCACTCATAGAATTAATTGTAAGACTGGGTAAACTATTTTCTATGGTTTAGATGAGGTTCTTATTAGTTAAAACCACGTGACCACGTCTTAGAATTAATTGTAAGACTGGTAAACTATTTTATATGTTTTAGATGAGGTTCTTATTAGTTAAAAACCACGTGACCACTCTTGGAATTGAATGTAAGACTGGTAAACTATTTTATATGGTTTAGATGAGGCTCTAATTAGTTAAAAACCACGTGACCACTCTTAGAATTAATTGTAAGACTGGTAAACAATTTTATATGGTTTAGATGAGGCTCTTATTAGTTAAAACCACGTGACCACTCTTAGAATTAATTGTAAGACTGGTAAACTATTTTATATGTTTTAGATGAGGTTCTTATTAGTTAAAAACCACGTGACCACTCTTGGAATTGAATGTAAGACTGGTAAACTATTTTATATGGGTTTAGATGAGGCTCTAATTAGTTAAAAACCACGTGACCACTCTTAGAATTAATTGTAAGACTGGTAAACTATTTTATATGGTTTAGATGGGGCTCTTATTAGTTAAAAACCACGTGACCACTCTTAGAATTATCTGTAAGACTGGTAAACTATTTATATGGTTAAGATGAGTCACTTATTAGTTAAAAACCACGTGACCACTCTTAGAATTAATTGTAAGACTGGTAAACTATTTTCTATGGTTTAGATGAGGTTCTTATTAGTTAATAACCACGTGACCACTCTTAGAATTAATTGTAAGACTTGGTAAACTATTTTCTATGGTTTAGATGAGGTTCTTATTAGTTAAAACCACGTGACCACTCTTAGAATTAATTGTAAGACTGGTAAACTATTTTATATGTTTTAGATGAGGTTCTTATTAGTTAAAAACACGTGACCACTCTTAGAATTAATTGTAAGACTGGTAAACTATTTTATATGGTTTAGATGAGGCTCTAATTAGTTAAAAACCACGTGACCACTCTTAGAATTAATTGTAAGACTGGTAAACTATTTTCTATGGTTTAGATGAGGTTCTTATTAGTTTAAAAACCACGTGACCACTCTTGGAATTGAATGTAAGACTGGTAAACTATTTTATATGGTTTAGATGAGGCTCTAATTAGTTAAAAACCACGTGACCACTCTTAGAATTAATTGTAAGACTGGTAAACTATTTTATATGTTTTAGATGAGGTTCTTATTAGTTAAGAAACCACGTGACCACTCTTGGAATTGAATGTAAGACTGGTAAACTATTTTATATGGTTTAAGATGAGGCTCTAATTAGTTAAAAACCACGTGACCACTCTTAGAATTAATTGGTAAGACTGGTAAACTATTTTCTATGGTTTAGATGAGGTTCTTATTAGTTAAAAACCACGTGACCACTCTTGGAATTAATTGTAAGACTGGTAAACTATTTTATATGTTTTAGATGAGGTTCTTATTAGTTAAAAACCACGTGACCACTCTTGGAATTGAATGTAAGACTGGTAAAACTATTTTATATGGGTTTAGATGAGGCTCTAATTAGTTAAAAACCACGTGACCACTCTTAGAATTAATTGTAAGACTGGTAAACTATTTTATATGGTTTAGATGGGGCTCTTATTAGTTAAAAACCTACGTGACCACTCTTAGAATTATCTGTAGGACTGGTAAACTTTTTCATATGGTTTAGATGGGGCTCTTATTAGTAAAAAACCACGTGACCACTCTTAGAATTATCTGTAAGACTGGTAAACTATTATATATGGTTAAGATTAGTCACTTATTAGTTAAAAACCACGTGACCACTCTTAGAATTAATTGTAAGACTGGTAAACTAATTTTATATGTTTTAGATGAGGTTCTTATTAGTTAAAAACCACGTGACCACTCTTGGAATTGAATGTAAGACTGGTAAAACTATTTTATAGGGTTTAGATGAGGCTCTAATTAGTTAAAAACCACGTGACCACTCTTAGAATTAATTGTAAGACTGGTAAACTATTTTCTATGGTTTAGATGAGGTTCTTATTAGTTAAAAACCACGTGACCACTCTTGGAATTGAATGTAAGACTGGTAAACTATTTTATATGGTTTAGATGAGGTTCTTATTAGTTTAAAACCACGTGACCACTCTTAGAATTAATTGTAAGACTGGTAAACTATTTTATATGTTTTAGATGAGGTTCTTATAGTTAAAAACCACGTGACCACTCTTGGAATTGAATGTAAGACTGGTAAACTATTTTATATGGTTTAGATGAGGCTCTAATTAGTTAAAAACCACGTGACCACTCTTAGAATTAATTGTAAGACTGGTAAACCTATTTTATATGGTTTAGATGGGGCTCTTATTAGTTAAAAAACCACGTGACCACTCTTAGAAATTATCTGTAAGACTGGTAAACTATTTTATATGGTTTAGATGGGGCTCTTATTAGTTAAAAACCACGTGACCACTCTTAGAATTATCTGTAAGACTGGTAAACTATTTTATATGGTTAAGATGAGTCACTTATTAGTTAAAAACCACGTGACCACTCTTAGAATTAATTGTAAGACTGGTAAACTATTTTATATGTTTTAGATGAGGGTTCTTATTAGTTAAAAAACCACGTGACCACTCTTGGAATTGAATGTAAGACTGGTAAACTATTTATATGGTTAGATGAGGCTCTAATTAGTTAAAAACCACGTGACCACTCTTAGAATTAATTGTAAGACTGGTAAACTATTTTCTATGGTTTAGATGAGGTTCTTATTAGTTAAAAACCACGTGACCACTCTTGGAATTGAATGTAAGACTGGTAAACTATTTTATATGGTTTAGATGAGGTTCTTATTAGTTAAAACCACGTGACCACTCTTAGAATTAATTGTAAGACTGGTAAACTATTTTATTATGTTTTTAGATGAGGTTCTTATTAGTTAAAAACCACGTGACCACTCTTGGAATTGAATGTAAGACTGGTAAACTATTTATATGGTTTAGATGAGGCTCTAATTAGTTAAAAACCACGTGACCACTCTTAGAATTAATTGTAAGACTGGTAAACTATTTTATATGGTTTAGATGAGTCACTTATTAGTTAAAAAACCACGTGACCACTCTTAGAATTAATTGTAAGACTGGTAAACTATTTTATATGGTTTAGATGAGGCTCAAATTAGTTAAAAAACACGTGACCACTCTTAGAATTAATTGTAAGACTGGTAAACTATTTTCTATGGTTTAGATGAGGTTCTTATTAGTTAAAAACCACGTGACCACTCTTGGAATTGAATGTAAGACTGGTAAACTATTTTATATGGTTTAGATGAGGCTCTAATTAGTTAAAAACCACGTGACCACTCTTAGAATTAATTGTAAGACTGGTAAACTATTTTATATGTTTTAGATGAGGTTCTTATTAGTTAAAAACCACGTGACCACTCTTGGAATTGAATGTAAGACTGGTAAAACTATTTTATATGGTTTTAGATGAGGCTCTAATTAGTTAAAAACCACGTGACCACTCTTAGAATTAATTGTAAGACTGGTAAACTATTTTCTATGGTTTAGATGAGGTTCTTATTAGTTAAAAACCGACGTGACCTACTCTTGGAATTGAATGTAAGACTGGTAAACTATTTTATATGGTTTAGATGAGGTTCTTATTAGTTAAAACCACGTGACCACTCTTAGAATTAGATTGTAAGACTGGTAAACTATTTTATATGTTTTAGATGAGGTTCTTATTAGTTAAAAACCACGTGACCACTCTTGGAATTGAATGTAAGACTGGTAAACTATTTTATATGGTTTAGATGAGGCTCTAATTAGTTAAAAAACCACGTGACCACTCTTAGAATTGATTGTAAGGACTGGTAAACTATTTTATATGTTTTAGATGAGGTTCTTATTAGTTAAAAACCACGTGACCACTCTTGGAATTGAATGTAAGACTGGTAAACTATTTTATATGGTTTAGATGAGGCTCTAATTAGTTAAAAAACCACGTGACCACTCTTAGAATTAATTGTAAGACTGGTAAACTATTTTCTATGGTTTAGATGAGGTTCTTATTAGTTAAAAACCACGTGACCACTCTTGGAATTGAATGTAAGACTGGTAAACTATTTTATATGGTTTAGATGAGGTTCTTATTAGTTAAAACCACGTGACCACTCTTAGAATTAATTGTAAGACTGGTAAACTATTTTATATGTTTTAGATGAGGTTCTTATTAGTTAAAAAACCACGTGACCACTCTTGGAATTGAATGTAAGACTGGTAAACTATTTTATATGGTTTAGATGGGGCTCTTATTAGTTAAAAACCACGTGACCACACTTAGAATTATCTGTAAGACTGGTAAACTATTTTATATGGTTAAGATGAGTCACTTATTAGTTAAAAACCACGTGACCACTCTTAGAATTATCTGTAAGACTGGTAAACTATTTTATATGGTTAAGATGAGTCACTTATTAGTTAAAAACCCACGTGACCACTCTTAGAATTATCTGTAAGACTGGTAAACTATTTTATATGGTTAAGATGAGTCACTTATTAGTTAAAAACCACGTGACCACTCTTAGAATTATCTGTAAGACTGGTAAACTATTTTATATGGTTTAGATGGGGGGCTCTTATTAGTCAAAAACCACGGTGAACCACTCTTAGAATTATCTGTAAGACTGGTAAACTATTTTATATGGTTAAGATGAGTCACTTATTAGTTTAAAAACCACGTGACCACCCTTAGAATTAGTCTGTAAGACTGGTAAACTATTTTATATGGTTTAGATGGGGCTCTTATTAGTTAGAAACCACGTGGACCACTCTTAGAATTATCTGTAAGACTGGTAAACTATTTTAAATGGTTTAGATGGGGCTCTTATTAGTTAAAAACCACGTGACCACACTTAGAATTATCTGTAAGACTGGTAAACTATTTTATATGGTTTAAGATGAGTCACTTATTAGTTAAAAACCACGTGACCACTCTTAGAATTATCTGTAAGACTGGTAAACTATTTTATATGGTTAAGATGGGGCTCTTAATAGTTAAAAACTACGTGACCACTCTTAGAATTATTTGTAAGACTGGTAAACTATTTTATATGGTTTAGATGGGGCTCTTATTAGTTAAAAAACCACGTGACCACTCTTAGAATTATCTTTAAGACTGGTAAACTATTTTATATTGTTAAGATGAGTCACTTATTAGTTAAAAACCACGTGACCACTCTTAGAATTATCTTGTAAGACTGGTAAACTATTTTATATGGTTAAGATGAGTCACTTATTAGATAAAATCCACGTGACCACTCTTAGAATTATCTGTAAGACTGATAAACTATTTTATATGGGTTTAGATGGGGCTCTTATTAGTTAAAAACCACGTGACCACTCTTAGAATTATCTTTAAGACTGGTAAACTATTTTATATGGGTTAAGATGAGTCACTTATTAGTTAAAAAACCACGTGACCACTCTTAGAATTATCTGTAAGACTGGTAAACTATTTTATATATGGTTAAGATGAAGTCACTTATTAGATAAAATCCACGTGACCACTCTTAGAATTATCTGTAAGACTGGTAAACTATTTTAAATGGTTTAGATGGGGCTCTTATCAGTTAAAAACCACGTGACCACACTTAGAATTATCTTTAAGACTGGTAAACTATTTTATATGGTTAAGATGAGTCACTTATTAGTTAAAAACCACGTGACCACTCTTAGAATTATCTGTAAGACTGGTAAACTATTTTATATGGTTAAGATGGGGGCTCGTTATTAGTTAAAAACCACGTGACCACTCTTAGAATTATTTGTAAGACTGGTAAACTATTTTATATGGTTTAGATGGGGCTCTTATTAGTTAAAAACCACGTGTCCACCCTTAGAATTGATTGTAAGACTGGTAAACTATTTTATATGGTTTAGATGAGGCTCTAATTAGTTAAAAACCACGTGACCACTCTTAGAATTAATTGTAAGACTGGTAAACTATTTTATATGGTTTAGATGGGGCTCTTATTAGTTAAAAACCACGTGACCACTCTTAGAATTATCTTTAAGACTGGTAAACTATTTTATATGGTTAAGATGAGTCACTTATTAGTTTAAAAACCACGTGACCACTCTTAGAATTATCTGTAAGACTGGTAAACAATTTTATATGGTTAAGATGGAGTACACTTATAGATAAAATCCACGTGACCACTCTTAGAATCATCTGGAAGACTGATAAACTATTTTATATGGTTTTGGATGGGGCTCTTATTAGTTAAAAAACCACGTGACCACTCTTAGAATTAGCTGTAAGACTGATAAACTATTTTATATGGTTTAGATGGGGCTCTTATTAGTTAGAAACCACGTGACCACTCTTAGAATTATCTGTAAGACTGGTAAACTATTTTTAAATGGTTTAGATGGGGCTCTTATTAGTTAAAAACCACGTGACCACACTTAGAATTATCTTTAAGACTGGTAAACGTATTTTATATGGTTAAGATGAGTCACTTATTAGTTAAAAACCACGTGACCACTCTTAGAATTATCTGTAAGACTGGTAAACTATTTTATATGGTTAAGATGGGGCTCTTATTAGTTAAAAACCACGTGACCACTCTTAGAATTATTTGTAAGACTGGTAAACTATTTTATATGGTTAAGATGAGTCACTTATTAGATAAAATCCACGTGACCACTCTTAGAATTATCTGTAAGACTGATAAACTATTTTATGTGGTTTGGATGGGGCTCTATTAGTTAAAAACCACGTGACCACTCTTAGAATTATCTGTAAGACTGGTAAACTATTTTATATGGTTTAGATGGGGCTCTTATTAGTTAAAAAACCACGTGACCACTCTTAGAATTATCTGTAAGACTGGTAAACTATTTATATGGTTAGAGATGAGTCACTTATTAGATAATAATCCACGTGACCACTCTTAGAATTATCTGTAAGACTGATAAACTATTTTATATGGTTTGGATGGGGCTCTTATTAGTTAAAAAACCACGTGACCACCCTTAGAATTATCTGTAAGACTGGTAAACTATTTTATATGGTTAAGATGGGGCTCTTATTAGTTAAAAACCACGTGACCACTCTTAGAAATTATTTGTAAGACTGGTAAACTATTTTATATGTTTTAGATGAGGCTCTAATTAGTTAAAAGACCACGTGGACCACTCTTAGAATTAATTGTAAGACTGGTAAATTATTTTATATGGTTTAGATGAGGCCTCTTATTAGTTAAAACCACGTGACCACTCTTAGAATTATATGTAAGACTGGTAAACTATTTTATATGTTTTAGATGAGGTTCTTATTAGTTAAAAACCACGTGACCACTCTTGGAATTGAATGTAAGACTGGTAAACTATTTTATATGGTTTTAGATGAGGCTCTAATTAGTTTAAAAACCACGTGACCCACTCTTAGAATTAATTGTAAGACTGGTAAACTATTTCCTATGGTTTAGATGAGGTTCTTATTAGTTAAAACCACGTGACCACTCTTAGAATTAATTGTAAGACTGGTAAACTATTTTATATGTTTTAGATGAGGTTCTTATTAGTTAAAAACCACGTGACCACTCTTGGAATTGAATGTAAGACTGGTAAACTATTTTATATGGTTTAGATGAGGCTCTAATTAGTTTAAAAAACCACGTGACCCACTCTTAGAATTAATTGTAAGACTGGTAAACTATTTTCTATGGTTTAGATGAGGTTCTTATTAGTTAAAACCACGTGACCACTCTTAGAATTAATTGTAAGGACTGTAAACTATTTTATATGTTTTAGATGAGGTTCTTATTAGTTAAAAACCACGTGACCACTCTTGGAATTGAATGTAAGACTGGTAAACTATTTTATATGGTTTAGATGAGGCTCTAATTAGTTAAAAACCACGTGACCACTCTTAGAATTAATTGTAAGACTGGTAAACTATTTTCTATGGTTTAGATGAGGTTCTTAATAGTTAAAACCACGTGACCACTCTTAGCAATTAATTGTAAGACTGGTAAACTATTTATATATATTTTAGATGAGGTTCTTATTAGTTAAAAACCACGTGACCACTCTTGGAATTGAATGTAAGACTGGTAAACTATTTTTATATGGTTTAGATGAGGCTCTAATTAGTTAAAAACCACGTGACCACTCTTAGAATTAATTGTAAGAGACTGGTAAACTATTTTCTATGGTTTTAGATGAGGTTCTTATTAGTTAAAACCACGTGACCACTCTTAGAATTAATTGTAAGACTGGTAAAACTATTTTATATGGTTTAGATGGGGCTCTTATTAGTTAAAAACCACGTGACCACTCTTGGAATTGAATGTAAGACTGGTAAACTATTTTATATGGTTTAGATGAGGCTCTAATTAGTTAAAAACCACGTGACCACTCTTAGAATTAATTGTAAGACTGGTAAACTATTTTTAGATGGTTGTAGATGGGGCTCTTATTAGTTAAAAACCACGTGACCACTCTTGGAATTGAATGTAAGACTGGTAAAACTATTTTATATGGTTTAGATGAGGCTCTAATTAGATTTAAAAACCACGTTGACCACTCTTGAGAATTAATTGTAAGACTGGTAAACTATTTCCTATGGTTTAGATGAGGTTCTTATTAGTTTAAAACCAACGTGACCACTCTTAGAATTAATTGTAAGACTGGTAAACTATTTTCTATGGTTTAGATGAGGTTCTTATTAGTTAAAACCACGTGACCACTCTTAGAATTAATTGTAAGACTGGTAAACTATTTTCTATGGTTTAGATGAGGTTCTTATTAGTTAAAACCACGTGACCACTCTTAGAATTAACTGTAAGACTGGTAAACTATTTTTATATGTTTTAGATGAGGTTCTTATTAGTTAAAAACCACGTGACCCACTCTTGGAATTGAATGTAAGACTGGTAAACTATTTTATATGGTTTAGATGAGGCTCTAATTAGTTAAAAACCACGTGACCACTCTTAGAATTAATTGTAAGACTGGTAAACTATTTTCTATGGTTTAGGATGAGGTTCTTATTAGTTAAAAACCACGTGACCACTCTTAGAATTAATTGTAAGACTGGGTAAACTATTTTATATGGTTTAGATGGGGCTCTTATTAGTTAAAAACCACGTGACCACTCTTGGAATTTGAATGTAAGACTGGTAAACTATTTTATATGGTTTAGATGAGGCTCTAATTAGTTAAAAACCACGTGACCACTCTTAGAATTAATTGTAAGACTGGTAAACTATTTTATATGGTTTAGATGGGGGCTCTTATTAGTTTAAAAACCACGTGACCACTCTTAGAATTATCTGTAAGACTGGTAAACTATTTATATGGTTAGAGATGAGTCACTTATTAGTTAAAAACCACGTGACCACTCTTGGAATTGAATGTAAGACTGGTAAACTATTTTATATGGTTTAGATGAGGCCTCTAATTAGTTAAAAACCACGTGACCACTCTTAGAATTAATTGTAAGACTGGTAAACTATTTTCTATGGTTAGATGAGGTTCTTATTTAGTTAAAACCACGTGACCACTCTTGAATTGAATGTAAGACTGGTAAACTATTTTATATGGTTTAGGATGAGGCTCTAATTAGTTAAAAACCACGTGACCACCCTTAGAATTAATTGTAAGACTGGTAAACTATTTTCTATGGTTTAGATGAGGTTCTTATTAGTTAAAAACCACGTGACCACTCTTAGAATTAATTGTAAGACTGGTAAACTATTTTATATGGTTTAGATGGGGCTCTTATTAGTTAAAAAACCCACGTGACCACTCTTGGAATTGAATGTAAGACTGGTAAACTATTTTATATGGTTTAGATGAGGCTCTAATTAGTTAAAAACCACGTGACCGACTCTTAGAATTAATTGTAAGACTGGTAAACTATTTTATATGGTTTAGATGGGGCTCTTATTAGTTAAAAACCACGTGGACCACTCTTAGAATTATCTGTAAGACTGGTAAAACTATTTTATATGGTTAAGATAAGTCACTTATTAAGTTAAAAACCACGTGACCACTCTTGGAATTGAATGTAAGACTGGTAAAACTATTTTATATGGTTTAGATGAGGCTCTAATTAGTTAAAAACCACGTGACCACTCTTAGAATTAATTGTAAGACTGGTAAACTATTTTCTATGGTTTAGAGGAGGTTCTTATTAGTTAAAACCACGTGACCACTCTTGGAATTGAATGTAAGACTGGTAAACTATTTATATGGTTTAGATGAGGCTCTAATTAGTTAAAAACCACGTGACCACTCTTAGAATTAATTGTAAGACTGGTAAACTATTTTCTATGGTTTAGATGAGGTTCTTATTAGTTAAAAACCACGTGACCACTCTTAGAATTAATTGTAAGACTGGTAAACTATTTTATATGGTTTAGATGGGGGCTCTTATTAGTTAAAAACCACGTGACCACTCTTAGAATTATCTGTAAGAATGGTAAACTATTTTATATGGTTAAGATGAGTCACTTATTAGTTAAAAACCACGTGACCACTCTTGGAATTGAATGTAAGACTGGTTAACTATTTTCTATGGTTTAGATGAGGTTCTTATTAGTTAAAACCACGTGACCACTCTTAGAATTAATTGTAAGACTGGTAAACTATTTTATATGTTTAGATGAGGTTCTTATTAGTTAAAAACCACGTGACCACTCTTGGAATTGAATGTAAGACTGGTAAACTATTTTATATGGTTTAGATGAGGCTCTAATTAGTTAAAAACCACGTGACCACTCTTAGAATTAATTGTAAGACTGGTAAACTATTTTCTATGGTTTAGATGAGGTTCTTATTATTTAAAACCACGTGACCACTCTTAGAATTAATTGTAAGACTGGTAAACTAATTTATATGGTTTAGATGGGGCTCTTATTAGTTAAAAACCACGTGACCACTCTTGGAATTGAATGTAAGACTGGTAAACTATTTTATATGTTTTAGATGAGGTTCTTATTAGTTAAAAACCACGTGACCACTCTTAGAATTAATTGTAAGACTGGTAAACATATTTATAATGGTTTTAGATGGGGGCTCTTATTAGTTAAAAACCACGTGACCACTCTTGGAATTGAATGTAAGACTGGTAAACTATTTTATATGGTTTAGATGAGGCTCTAATTAGTTAAAAACCACGTGACCACTCTTAGAATTATCTGTAAGACTGGTAAACTATATAAAATAGTTTACCAGTCTTACAGATAATTCTAAGAGTGGTCACGTGGTTTTTAACTAATTAGAGCCTCATCTAAACCATATAAAATAGTTTACCAGTCTTACATTCAATTCCAAGAGTGGTCACGTGGTTTTTAACTAATAAGAGCCCCATCTAAACCATATAGAAAATAGTTTACCAGTCTTACAATTAATTCTAAGAGTGGTCACGTGGTTTTTAACTAATAAGAACCTCATCTAAAACATATAAAAATAGTTTACCAGTCTTACATTCAATTCCAAGAGTGGTCCACGTGGTTTTTAACTAATAAGAGCCCCATCTAAACCATATAAAATAGTTTACCAGTCTTACAATTAATTCTAAGAGTGGTCACGTGGTTTTAACTAATAAGAACCTCATCTAAACCATAGAAAATAGTTTACCAGTCTTACAATTAATTCTAAGAGTGGTCACGTGGTTTTTAACTAATTAGAGCCTCATCTAAACCATATAAAATAGTTTACCAGTCTTACATTCAATTCCAAGAGTGGTCACGTGGTTTTTAACTAATAAGAACCTCATCTAAAACATATAAAATAGTTTACCAGTCTTACAATTAATTCTAAGAGTGGTCACGTGGTTTTAACTAATAAGAACCTCATCTAAACCATAGAAAATAGTTAACCAGTCTTACATTCAATTCCAAGAGTGGTCACGTGGTTTTTAACTAATAAGTGACTCATCTTAACCATATAAAATAGTTTACCATTCTTACAGATAATTCTAAGAGTGGTCACGTGGTTTTTAACTAATAAGAGCCCCATCTAAACCATATAAAATAGTTTACCAGTCTTACAATTAATTCTAAGAGTGGTCACGTGGTTTTAACTAATAAGAACCTCATCTAAACCATAGAAAATAGTTTACCAGTCTTACAATTAATTCTAAGAGTGGTCACGTGGTTTTTTAACTAATTAGAGCCTCATCTAAACCATATAAAATAGTTTACCAGTCTTACATTCAATTCCAAGAGTGGTCACGTGGTTTTAAACTAATAAGAACCTCCTCTAAACCATAGAAAATAGTTTACCAGTCTTACAATTAATTCTAAGAGTGGTCACGTGGTTTTTTAACTAATTAGAGCCTCATCTAAACCATATAAAATAGTTTACCAGTCTTACATTCAATTCCAAGAGTGGTCACGTGGTTTTTAACTAATAAGTGACTTATCTTAACCATATAAAATAGTTTACCAGTCTTACAGATAATTCTAAGAGTGGTCACGTGGTTTTTAACTAATAAGAGCCCCATCTAAACCATATAAAATAGTTTACCAGTCTTACAATTAATTCTAAGAGTGGGTCCACGTGGTTTTTAACTAATTAGAGCCTCATCTAAACCATATAAAATAGTTTACCAGTCTTACATTCAATTCCAAGAGTGGTCACGTGGTTTTTAACTAATAAGAGCCCCATCTAAACCATATAAAATAGTTTACCAGTCTTACAATTAATTCTAAGAGTGGTCACGTGTTTTAACTAATAAGAACCTCATCTAAACCATAGAAAATAGTTTACCAGTCTTACAATTAATTCTAAGGGTGGTCACGTGGTTTTTAACTAATTAGAGCCTCATCTAAACCATATAAAATAGTTTACCAGTCTTACATTCAATTCCAAGAGTGGTCACGTGGTTTTAACTAATAAGAACCTCATCTAAACCATAGAAAATAGTTTACCAGTCTTACAATTAATTCTAAGAGTGGTCACGTGGTTTTTAACTAATTAGAGCCTCATCTAAACCATATAAAATAGTTTACCAGTCTTACATTCAATTCCAAGAGTGGTCACGTGGTTTTTAACTAATAAGTGACTCATCTTAACCATATAAAATAGTTTACCAGTCTTACAGATAATTCTAAGAGTGGTCACGTGGTTTTTAACTAATAAGAGCCCCATCTAAACCATATAAAATAGTTTACCAGTCTTACAATTAATTCTAAGAGTGGTCACGTGGTTTTTAACTAATTAGAGCCTCATCTAAACCATATAAAATAGTTTACCAGTCTTACATTCAATTCCAAGAGTGGTCACGTGGTTTTTAACTAATAAGAGCCCCATCTAAACCATATAAAATAGTTTACCAGTCTTACAATTAATTCTAAGAGTGGTCACGTGGTTTTAACTAATAAGAACCTCATCTAAACCATAGAAAATAGTTTACCAGTCTTACAATTAATTCTAAGAGTGGTCACGTGGTTTTTAACTAATTAGAGCCTCATCTAAACCATATAAAATAGTTTACCAGTCTTACATTCAATTCCAAGAGTGGTCACGTGGTTTTTAACTAATAAGAACCTCATCTAAAACATATAAAATAGTTTACCAGTCTTACAGTTAATTCTAAGAGTGGTCACGTGGTTTTAACTAATAAGAACCTCATCTAAACCATAGAAAATAGTTTACCAGTCTTTACAATTAATTCTAAGAGTGGTCACGTGGTTTTAACTAATAAGAACCTCATCTAAACCATAGAAAATAGTTTACCAGTCTTACAATTAATTCTAGAGAGTGGTCACGTGGTTTTAACTAATAAGAACCTCATCTAAACCATAGGAAATAGTTTACCAGTCTTACAATTAATTCTAAGAGTGGTCACGTGGTTTTTAACTAATTAGAGCCTCATCTAAACCATATAAAATAGTTTACCAGTCTTACATTCAATTCCAAGAGTGGTCACGTGGTTTTTAACTAATAAGAGCCCCATCTAAACCATATAAAATAGTTTTACCAGTCTTACAATTAATTCTAAGAGTGGTCACGTGGTTTTTAACTAATTAGAGCCTCATCTAAACCATATAAAATAGTTTACCAGTCTTACATTCAATTCCAAGAGTGGTCACGTGGTTTTTAACTAATAAGAGCCCCATCTAAACCATATAAAATAGTTTACCAGTCTTACAATTAATTCTAAGAGTGGTCACGTGGGTTTTAACTAATAAGAACCCTCATCTAAACCATAGAAAATAGTTTACCAGTCTTACAATTAATTCTAAGAGTGGTCACGTGGTTTTTTAACTAATTAGAGCCTCATCTAAACCATATAAAATAGTTTACCAGTCTTACATTCAATTCCAAGAGTGGTCACGTGGTTTTTAACTAATAAGAACCTCATCTAAAATATATAAAATAGTTTACCAGTCTTACAATTAATTCTAAGAGTGGTCACGTGGTTTTAACTAATAAGAACCTCATCTAAACCATAGAAAATAGTTTACCAGTCTTACAATTAATTCTAAGAGTGGGTCACGTGGTTTTTAACTAATTAGAGCCTCATCTAAACCATATAAAATAGTTTACCAGTCTTACATTCAATTCCAAGAGTGGTCACGTGGTTTTTAACTAATAAGAACCTCATCTAAAACATATAAAATAGTTTACCAGTCTTACAATTAATTCTAAGAGTGGTCACGTGGTTTTAACTAATAAGAACCTCATCTAAACCATAGAAAATAGTTTACCAGTCTTACAATTAATTCTAAGAGTGGTCACGTGGTTTTTAACTAATTAGAGCCTCATCTAAACCATATAAAATAGTTTACCAGTCTTACATTCAATTCCAAGAGTGGTCACGTGGTTTTTAAACTAATAAGAACCTCATCTAAAACATATAAAATAGTTTACCAGTCTTACAATTAATTCTAAGAGTGGTCACGTGGTTTTAACTAATAAGAACCTCATCTAAACCATAGGAAATAGTTTACCAGTCTTACAATTAATTCTAAGAGTGGTCACGTGGTTTTTAACTAATTAGAGCCTCATCTAAACCATATAAAATAGTTTACCAGTCTTACATTCAATTCCAAGAGTGGTCACGTGGTTTTTAACTAATAAGAACCTCATCTAAAACATATAAAATAGTTTACCAGTCTTACAATTAATTCTAAGAGTGGTCACGTGGTTTTAACTAATAAGAGCCTCATCTAAACCATATAAAATAATTTACCAGTCTTACAATTAATTCTAAGAGTGGTCACGTGGTTTTTAACTAATTAGAGCCTCATCTAAAACATATAAAATAGTTTACCAGTCTTACAAATAATTCTAAGAGTGGTCACGTGGTTTTTAACTAATAAGAGCCCCATCTTAACCATATAAAATAGTTTACCAGTCTTACAGATAATTCTAAGGGTGGTCACGTGGTTTTTAACTAATAAGAGCCCCATCCAAACCATATAAAATAGTTTATCAGTCTTACAGATAATTCTAAGAGTGGTCACGTGGATTTTATCTAATAAGTGACTCATCTTAACCATATAAAATAGTTTACCAGTCTTACAGATAATTCTAAGAGTGGTCACGTGGTTTTTAACTAATAAGAGCCCCATCTAAACCATATAAAATAGTTTACCAGTCTTACAGATAATTCTAAGAGTGGGTCACGTGGTTTTTAACTAATAAGAGCCCCATCCAAACCACATAAAATAGTTTATCAGTCTTACAGATAATTCTAAGAGTGGTCACGTGGATTTTATCTAATAAGTGACTCATCTTAACCATATAAAATAGTTTACCAGTCTTACAAATAATTCTAAGAGTGGTCACGTGGTTTTTAACTAATAAGAGCCCCATCTTAACCATATAAAATAGTTTACCAGTCTTACAGATAATTCTAAGAGTGGTCACGTGGTTTTTAACTAATAAGTGACTCATCTTAACCATATAAAATAGTTTACCAGTCTTAAAGATAATTCTAAGTGTGGTCACGTGGTTTTTAACTAATAAGAGCCCCATCTAAACCATTTAAAATAGTTTACCAGTCTTACAGATAATTCTAAGAGTGGTCACGTGGTTTCTAACTAATAAGAGCCCCATCTAAACCATATAAAATAGTTTATCAGTCTTACAGATAATTCTAAGAGTGGTCACGTGGTTTTTAACTAATAAGAGCCCCATCCAAACCATATAAAATAGTTTATCAGTCTTCCAGATGATTCTAAGAGTGGTCACGTGGATTTTATCTAATAAGTGACTCATCTTAACCATATAAAATAGTTTACCAGTCTTACAGATAATTCTAAGAGTGGTCACGTGGTTTTTAACTAATAAGTGACTCATCTTAACCATATAAAATAGTTTACCAGTCTTAAAGATAATTCTAAGAGTGGTCACGTGGTTTTTAACTAATAAGAGCCCCATCTAAACCATATAAAATAGTTTACCAGTCTTACAATTAATTCTAAGAGTGGTCACGTGGTTTTTAACTAATTAGAGCCTCATCTAAACCATATAAAATAGTTTACCAGTCTTACAATCAATTCTAAGGGTGGACACGTGGTTTTTAACTAATAAGAGCCCCATCTAAACCATATAAAATAGTTTTACCAGTCTTACAAATAATTCTAAGAGTGGTCACGTGGTTTTTAACTAATAAGAGCCCCATCTTAACCATATAAAATAGTTTACCAGTCTTACAGATAATTCTAAGAGTGGTCACGTGGTTTTTAACTAATAAGTGACTCATCTTAACCATATAAAATAGTTTACCAGTCTTAAAGATAATTCTAAGTGTGGTCCACGTGGTTTTTAACTGATAAGAGCCCCATCTAAACCATTTAAAATAGTTTACCAGTCTTACAGATAATTCTAAGAGTGGTCACGTGGATTTTATCTAATAAGTGACTCATCTTAACCATATAAAATAGTTTACCAGTCTTACAGATAATTCTAAGAGTGGTCACGTGGTTTTTAACTAATAAGTGACTCATCTTAACCATATAAAATAGTTTATCAGTCTTAAAGATAATTCTAAGAGTGGTCACGTGGTTTTTAACTAATAAGAGCCCCATCTAAACCATATAAAATAGTTTATCAGTCTTACAGATAATTCTAAGAGTGGTCACGTGGATTTTATCTAATAAGTGACTCATCTTAACCATATAAAATAGTTTACCAGTCTTACAGATAATTCTAAGAGTGGTCACGTGGTTTTTAACTAATAAGTGACTCATCTTAACCATATAAAATAGTTTACCAGTCTTAAAGATAATTCTAAGAGTGGTCACGTGGTTTTTAACTAATAAGAGCCCCATCTAAACCATATAAAATAGTTTACCAGTCTTACAAATAATTCTAAGAGTGGTCACGTAGTTTTTAACTAATAAGAGCCCCATCTTAACCATATAAAATAGTTTACCAGTCTTACAGATAATTCTAAGAGTGGTCACGTGGTTTTTAACTAATAAGTGACTCATCTTAACCATATAAAATAGTTTACCAGTCTTACAGATAATTCTAAGTGTGGTCACGTGGTTTTTAACTAATAAGAGCCCCATCTAAACCATTTAAAATAGTTTACCAGTCTTACAGATAATTCTAAGAGTGGTCACGTGGTTTCTAACTAATAAGAGCCCCATCTAAACCATATAAAATAGTTTACCAGTCTTACAGATAATTCTAAGGGTGGTCACGTGGTTTTTAACTAATAAGTGACTCATCTTAACCATATAAAATAGTTTACCAGTCTTACAGATAATTCTAAGAGTGGTCACGTGGTTTTTGACTAATAAGAGCCCCATCTAAACCATATAAAATAGTTTACCAGTCTTACAGATAATTCTAAGAGTGGTCACGTGGTTTTTAACTAATAAGTGACTCATCTTAACCATATAAAATAGTTTACCAGTCTTACAGATAATTCTAAGAGTGGTCACGTGGTTTTTAACTAATAAGTGACTCATCTTAACCATATAAAATAGTTTACCAGTCTTACAGATAATTCTAAGAGTGGTCACGTGGTTTTTAACTAATAAGTGACTCATCTTAACCATATAAAATAGTTTACCAGTCTTACAGATAATTCTAAGTGTGGTCACGTGGTTTTTAACTAATAAGAGCCCCATCTAAACCATATAAAATAGTTTACCAGTCTTACATTCAATTCCAAGAGTGGTCACGTGGTTTTTAACTAATAAGAACCTCATCTAAAACATATAAAATAGTTTACCAGTCTTACAATTAATTCTAAGAGTGGTCACGTGGTTTTAACTAATAAGAACCTCATCTAAACCATATAAAATAGTTTACCAGTCTTACATTCAATTCCAAGAGTGGTCACGTGGTTTTTAACTAATAAGAACCTCATCTAAACCATAGAAAATAGTTTACCAGTCTTACAATTAATTCTAAGAGTGGTCACGTGGTTTTTAACTAATTAGAGCCTCATCTAAACCATATAAAATAGTTTACCAGTCTTACATTCAATTCCAAGAGTGGTCACGTGGTTTTTAACTAATAAGAACCTCATCTAAAACATATAAAATAGTTTACCAGTCTTACAATCAATTCTAAGAGTGGTCACGTGGTTTTTAACTAATTAGAGCCTCATCTAAACCATATAAAATAGTTTACCAGTCTTACATTCAATTCCAAGAGTGGTCACGTGGTTTTTAACTAATAAGAACCTCATCTAAAACATATAAAATAGTTTACCAGTCTTACAATTAATTCTAAGAGTGGTCACGTGGTTTTAACTAATAAGAACCTCATCTAAACCATATAAAATAGTTTACCAGTCTTACATTCAATTCCAAGAGTGGTCACGTGGTTTTTAACTAATAAGAACCTCATCTAAACCATAGAAAATAGTTTACCAGTCTTACAATTAATTCTAAGAGTGGTCACGTGGTTTTTAACTAATTAGAGCCTCATCTAAACCATATAAAATAGTTTACCAGTCTTACATTCAATTCCAAGAGTGGTCACGTGGTTTTTAACTAATAAGAACCTCATCTAAAACATATAAAATAGTTTACCAGTCTTACAATTAATTCTAAGAGTGGTCACGTGGTTTTTAACTAATTAGAGCCTCATCTAAACCATATAAAATAGTTTACCAGTCTTACATTCAATTCCAAGAGTGGTCACGTGGTTTTTAACTAATAAGAACCTCATCTAAACCATAGAAAATAGTTTACCAGTCTTACAATTAATTCTAAGAGTGGTCACGTGGTTTTTAACTAATTAGAGCCTCATCTAAACCATATAAAATAGTTTACCAGTCTTACAATTAATTCTAAGAGTGGTCACGTGGTTTTTAACTAATAAGTGACTCATCTTAACCATATAAAATAGTTTACCAGTCTTACAATTAATTCTAAGAGTGGTCACGTGGTTTTTAACTAATTAGAGCCTCATCTAAACCATATAAAATAGTTTACCAGTCTTACATTCAATTCCAAGAGTGGTCACGTGGTTTTTAACTAATAAGAACCTCATCTAAAACATATAAAATAGTTTACCAGTCTTACAATTAATTCTAAGAGTGGTCACGTGGTTTTAACTAATAAGAACCTCATCTAAACCATATAAAATAGTTTACCAGTCTTACATTCAATTCCAAGAGTGGTCACGTGGTTTTTAACTAATAAGAACCTCATCTAAACCATAGAAAATAGTTTACCAGTCTTACAATTAATTCTAAGAGTGGTCACGTGGTTTTTAACTAATTAGAGCCTCATCTAAACCATATAAAATAGTTTACCAGTCTTACATTCAATTCCAAGAGTGGTCACGTGGTTTTTAACTAATAAGAACCTCATCTAAAACATATAAAATAGTTTACCAGTCTTACAATTAATTCTAAGAGTGGTCACGTGGTTTTTAACTAATAAGTGACTCATCTTAACCATATAAAATAGTTTACCAGTCTTACAGATAATTCTAAGAGTGGTCACGTGGTTTTTAACTAATAAGAGCCCCATCTAAACCATATAAAATAGTTTACCAGTCTTACAGATAATTCTAAGAGTGGTCACGTGGTTTTTAACTAATAAGAGCCCCATCTAAACCATATAAAATAGTTTACCAGTCTTACAATTAATTCTAAGAGTGGTCACGTGGTTTTTAACTAATTAGAGCCTCATCTAAACCATATAAAATAGTTTACCAGTCTTACATTCAATTCCAAGAGTGGTCACGTGGTTTTTAACTAATAAGAACCTCATCTAAAACATATAAAATAGTTTACCAGTCTTACAATTAATTCTAAGAGTGGTCACGTGGTTTTAACTAATAAGAACCTCATCTAAACCATATAAAATAGTTTACCAGTCTTACATTCAATTCCAAGAGTGGTCACGTGGTTTTTAACTAATAAGAACCTCATCTAAACCATAGAAAATAGTTTACCAGTCTTACAATTAATTCTAAGAGTGGTCACGTGGTTTTTAACTAATTAGAGCCTCATCTAAACCCTATAAAATAGTTTACCAGTCTTACATTCAATTCCAAGAGTGGTCACGTGGTTTTTAACTAATAAGAACCTCATCTAAAACATATAAAATAGTTTACCAGTCTTACAATTAATTCTAAGAGTGGTCACGTGGTTTTTAACTAATAAGTGACTCATCTTAACCATATAAAATAGTTTACCAGTCTTACAGATAATTCTAAGAGTGGTCACGTGGTTTTTAACTAATAAGAGCCCCATCTAAACCATATAAAATAGTTTACCAGTCTTACAGATAATTCTAAGAGTGGTCACGTGGTTTTTAACTAATAAGAGCCCCATCTAAACCATATAAAATAGTTTACCAGTCTTACAATTAATTCTAAGAGTGGTCACGTGGTTTTTAACTAATTAGAGCCTCATCTAAACCATATAAAATAGTTTACCAGTCTTACATTCAATTCCAAGAGTGGTCACGTGGTTTTTAACTAATAAGAACCTCATCTAAAACATATAAAATAGTTTACCAGTCTTACAATTAATTCCAAGAGTGGTCACGTGGTTTTTAACTAATAAGAACCTCATCTAAACCATAGAAAATAGTTTACCAGTCTTACAATTAATTCTAAGAGTGGTCACGTGGTTTTTAACTAATTAGAGCCTCATCTAAACCATATAAAATAGTTTACCAGTCTTACATTCAATTCCAAGAGTGGTCACGTGGTTTTTAACTAATAAGAACCTCATCTAAAACATATAAAATAGTTTACCAGTCTTACAATTAATTCTAAGAGTGGTCACGTGGTTTTTAACTAATTAGAGCCTCATCTAAACCATATAAAATAGTTTACCAGTCTTACATTCAATTCCAAGAGTGGTCACGTGGTTTTTAACTAATAAGAACCTCATCTAAACCATAGAAAATAGTTTACCAGTCTTACAATTAATTCTAAGAGTGGTCACGTGGTTTTTAACTAATTAGAGCCTCATCTAAACCATATAAAATAGTTTACCAGTCTTACAATTAATTCTAAGAGTGGTCACGTGGTTTTTAACTAATAAGAACCTCATCTAAAACATATAAAATAGTTTACCAGTCTTACAATTAATTCTAAGAGTGGTCACGTGGTTTTAACTAATAAGAACCTCATCTAAACCATAGAAAATAGTTTACCAGTCTTACAATTAATTCTAAGAGTGGTCACGTGGTTTTAACTAATAAGAACCTCATCTAAACCATAGAAAATAGTTTACCAGTCTTACAATTAATTCTAAGAGTGGTCACGTGGTTTTTAACTAATAAGTGACTCATCTTAACCATATAAAATAGTTTACCAGTCTTACAGATAATTCTAAGAGTGGTCACGTGGTTTTTAACTAATAAGAGCCCCATCTAAACCATATAAAATAGTTTACCAGTCTTACAATTAATTCTAAGAGTGGTCACGTGGTTTTTAACTAATTAGAGCCTCATCTAAACCATATAAAATAGTTTACCAGTCTTACATTCAATTCCAAGAGTGGTCACGTGGTTTTTAACTAATAAGAACCTCATCTAAAACATATAAAATAGTTTACCAGTCTTACAATTAATTCTAAGAGTGGTCACGTGGTTTTAACTAATAAGAGCCTCATCTAAACCATATAAAATTGTTTACCAGTCTTACAATTAATTCTAAGAGTGGTCACGTGGTTTTTAACTAATTAGAGCCTCATCTAAACCATATAAAATAGTTTACCAGTCTTACATTCAATTCCAAGAGTGGTCACGTGGTTTTTAACTAATAAGAACCTCATCTAAAACATATAAAATAGTTTACCAGTCTTACAATTAATTCTAAGAGTGGTCACGTGGTTTTAACTAATAAGAACCTCATCTAAACCATAGAAAATAGTTTACCAGTCTTACAATTAATTCTAAGAGTGGTCACGTGGTTTTTAACTAATAAGTGACTCATCTTAACCATATAAAATAGTTTACCAGTCTTACAGATAATTCTAAGAGTGGTCACGTGGTTTTTAACTAATAAGAGCCCCATCTAAACCATATAAAATAGTTTACCAGTCTTACAGATAATTCTAAGAGTGGTCACGTGGTTTTTAACTAATAAGAGCCCCATCTAAACCATATAAAATAGTTTACCAGTCTTACAATTAATTCTAAGAGTGGTCACGTGGTTTTTAACTAATTAGAGCCTCATCTAAACCATATAAAATAGTTTACCAGTCTTACATTCAATTCCAAGAGTGGTCACGTGGTTTTTAACTAATAAGAACCTCATCTAAAACATATAAAATAGTTTACCAGTCTTACAATTAATTCTAAGAGTGGTCACGTGGTTTTAACTAATAAGAGCCTCATCTAAACCATATAAAATAGTTTACCAGTCTTACAATTAATTCTAAGAGTGGTCACGTGGTTTTTAACTAATTAGAGCCTCATCTAAACCATATAAAATAGTTTACCAGTCTTACATTCAATTCCAAGAGTGGTCACGTGGTTTTTAACTAATAAGAACCTCATCTAAAACATATAAAATAGTTTACCAGTCTTACAATTAATTCTAAGAGTGGTCACGTGGTTTTAACTAATAAGAACCTCATCTAAACCATAGAAAATAGTTTACCAGTCTTACAATTAATTCTAAGAGTGGTCACGTGGTTTTTAACTAATAAGTGATTCATCTTAACCATATAAAATAGTTTACCAGTCTTACAGATAATTCTAAGAGTGGTCACGTGGTTTTTAACTAATAAGAGCCCCATCTAAACCATATAAAATAGTTTACCAGTCTTACAGATAATTCTAAGAGTGGTCACGTGGTTTTTAACTAATAAGAGCCCCATCTAAACCATATAAAATAGTTTACCAGTCTTACAATTAATTCTAAGAGTGGTCACGTGGTTTTTAACTAATTAGAGCCTCATCTAAACCATATAAAATAGTTTACCAGTCTTACATTCAATTCCAAGAGTGGTCACGTGGTTTTTAACTAATAAGAACCTCATCTAAAACATATAAAATAGTTTACCAGTCTTACAATTAATTCTAAGAGTGGTCACGTGGTTTTAACTAATAAGAGCCTCATCTAAACCATATAAAATAATTTACCAGTCTTACAATTAATTCTAAGAGTGGTCACGTGGTTTTTAACTAATTAGAGCCTCATCTAAAACATATAAAATAGTTTACCAGTCTTACAAATAATTCTAAGAGTGGTCACGTGGTTTTTAACTAATAAGAGCCCCATCTTAACCATATAAAATAGTTTACCAGTCTTACAGATAATTCTAAGAGTGGTCACGTGGTTTTTAACTAATAAGAGCCCCATCCAAACCATATAAAATAGTTTATCAGTCTTACAGATAATTCTAAGAGTGGTCACGTGGATTTTATCTAATAAGTGACTCATCTTAACCATATAAAATAGTTTACCAGTCTTACAGATAATTCTAAGAGTGGTCACGTGGTTTTTAACTAATAAGAGCCCCATCTAAACCATATAAAATAGTTTACCAGTCTTACAGATAATTCTAAGAGTTGTCACGTGGTTTTTAACTAATAAGAGCCCCATCCAAACCATATAAAATAGTTTATCAGTCTTACAGATAATTCTAAGAGTGGTCACGTGGATTTTATCTAATAAGTGACTCATCTTAACCATATAAAATAGTTTACCAGTCTTACAGATAATTCTAAGAGTGGTCACGTGGATTTTATCTAATAAGTGACTCATCTTAACCATATAAAATAGTTTACCAGTCTTACAGATAATTCTAAGAGTGGTCACGTGGTTTTTAACTAATAAGTGACTCATCTTAACCATATAAAATAGTTTACCAGTCTTAAAGATAATTCTAAGAGTGGTCACGTGGTTTTTAACTAATAAGAGCCCCATCTAAACCATATAAAATAGTTTACCAGTCTTACAAATAATTCTAAGAGTGGTCACGTAGTTTTTAACTAATAAGAGCCCCATCTTAACCATATAAAATAGTTTACCAGTCTTACAGATAATTCTAAGAGTGGTCACGTGGTTTTTAACTAATAAGTGACTCATCTTAACCATATAAAATAGTTTACCAGTCTTACAGATAATTCTAAGTGTGGTCACGTGGTTTTTAACTAATAAGAGCCCCATCTAAACCATTTAAAATAGTTTACCAGTCTTACAGATAATTCTAAGAGTGGTCACGTGGTTTCTAACTAATAAGAGCCCCATCTAAACCATATAAAATAGTTTACCAGTCTTACAGATAATTCTAAGGGTGGTCACGTGGTTTTTAACTAATAAGTGACTCATCTTAACCATATAAAATAGTTTACCAGTCTTACAGATAATTCTAAGAGTGGTCACGTGGTTTTTGACTAATAAGAGCCCCATCTAAACCATATAAAATAGTTTACCAGTCTTACAGATAATTCTAAGAGTGGTCACGTGGTTTTTAACTAATAAGTGACTCATCTTAACCATATAAAATAGTTTACCAGTCTTACAGATAATTCTAAGAGTGGTCACGTGGTTTTTAACTAATAAGTGACTCATCTTAACCATATAAAATAGTTTACCAGTCTTACAGATAATTCTAAGAGTGGTCACGTGGTTTTTAACTAATAAGTGACTCATCTTAACCATATAAAATAGTTTACCAGTCTTACAGATAATTCTAAGTGTGGTCACGTGGTTTTTAACTAATAAGAGCCCCATCTAAACCATATAAAATAGTTTACCAGTCTTACAAATAATTCTAAGAGTGGTCACATGGTTTCTAACTAATAAGAGCCCCATCTAAACCATATAAAATAGTTTATCAGTCTTACAGATAATTCTAAGTGTGGTCACGTGGTTTTTAACTAATAAGTGACTCATCTTAACCATATAAAATAGTTTACCAGTCTTACAGATAATTCTAAGAGTGGTCACGTGGTTTTTGACTAATAAGAGCCCCATCTAAACCATATAAAATAGTTTACCAGTCTTAAAATTAATTCTAACAGTGGTCACGTGGTTTTTAACTAATAAGAGCACCCTCTAAACCAGATAAAATAGTTTATCAGTCTTACAGATAATTCTAAGAGTGGTCACGTGGATTTTATCTAATAAGTGACTCATCTTAACCATATAAAATAGTTTACCAGTCTTACAGATAATTCTAAGAGTGGTCACGTGGTTTTTAACTAATAAGTGACTCATCTTAACCATATAAAATAATTTACCAGTCTTACAGATAATTCTAAGTGTGGTCACGTGGTTTTTAACTAATAAGTGACTCATCTTAACCATATAAAATAGTTTACCAGTCTTACAGATAATTCTAAGAGTGGTCACGTGGTTTTTAACTAATAAGTGACTCATCTTAACCATATAAAATAGTTTACCAGTCTTACAGATAATTCTAAGAGTGGTCACGTAGTTTTTGACTAATAAGAGCCCCATCTAGACCATATAAAATAGTTTACCAGTCTTACAAATAATTCTAAGAGTGGTCACGTGGTTTCTAACTAATAAGAGCCCCATCTAAACCATATAAAATAGTTTATCAGTCTTAGAGATAATTCTAAGTGTGGTCACGTGGTTTTTAACTAATATGTGACTCATCTTAACCATATAAAATAGTTTACCAGTCTTACAGATAATTCTAAGAGTGGTCACGAGGTTTTTAACTAATAAGTGACTCATTTAAACCATATAAAATAGTTTATCAGTCTTACAGATAATTCTAAGAGTGATCACGTGGTTTTCTGACTAATAAGTGACTCATCGCCCCCTTTAGCGCCACGCCTCTCCAAACCCCGCCTTTTTTAGTTCCACGCCTCCTCTAGCGCCACGCCCCTCCAGACCTCACCTTTTTCTACCAGTCTGACAATTAATTCTAAAAGTGGTCACGTGGTTTTTAACTAATTAGAGCCCCAGCTTAACCATATGAAATAGTTTAACAGTCTTACAATTAATTCTAAGAGTGGTCACGTGGTTTTCAACTAATTAGAGCCTCATCTTAACCATATAAAGTAGTTTACCAGTCTTACAATTAATTCTAAGAGTGGTCACGTGGTTTTTAACTAATTAGAGCCTCATCACGCCCCTCCAAACCCCGCCCTTTCAGTGCCACGCCCCTATTAGTGCCACGCCCCTTTTAGTTCCACGCCCTTTTTAGTGCCGCGCCCCCTTTAGCGCCACGCCCCTTTCAGTGTCATGCCCCCTTTAGCGCCACGCCC
This sequence comes from Ceutorhynchus assimilis, assembly GCA_917834065.1. Classification (NCBI taxonomy): domain Eukaryota; kingdom Metazoa; phylum Arthropoda; class Insecta; order Coleoptera; family Curculionidae; genus Ceutorhynchus; species Ceutorhynchus assimilis. The sequence goes on along the minus strand of OU892288.1, from coordinate 745,456 downwards.
CTCCAAACCCCGCCCCCTTCTACCAGTCTTACAATTAATTCTAAGAGTGGTCAAACCATATAAAATAGTTTACCAGTCTTACAATCAATTCCAAGGGTGGTCACGTGACTCATCGCCCCCTTTAGCGCCACGCCTCTCCAAACCCCGCCCCTTTTAGTGCCACGCTCCCTCTAGCGCCACGCCCCCCCAATCCTCACCTTTTTCTACCAGTCTGACAATTAATTCTAAAAGTGGTCACGTGGTTTTTAACTAATTAGAGGGGCCTGGCGCTAAAGGGGGCGTGGCACTAGAAGGGGCGGGGTTTGGTGGGGTGGTGGCACAAAAGGGGCATGACACTAAAAGTGGCGGGGTTTGGTGAGGTGGTGGCGCGAAAGCGGCGTGGCACTAAAGGGCGGGGTTTGGAGGGGCGTGGAGCTAAAAGGGGCGTGACACTAGAAGGGGCGGGGTTTGGAGGGGCGTGATGAGGCTCTAATTAGTTAAAAACTACGTGACCACTCTTAGAATTAATTGTAAGACTGGTAAACTATTTCATAAGGTTAAACTGGGGCTCTAATTAGTTAAAAACCACGTGACCACTCTTAGAATTAATTGTAAGACTGGTAAACTAAAACTAAAAACACGCCCCCTTTAGCGCCACGCCCCTCTAAGCCCCGCCCCTTTTAAGGTCTCCTTTAGCGCCACGCCCCTCCAAACCCCGCCCTTTCAGTGCCACGCCCCTTTCAGTGTCACGCCTCTTTTAGTGCCACGCCCCCTTTAGCGCCACGCCCCTTCCAGTGTCACGCCCCCTTTGGCGTCCCGCCTTTTCAGTGCCACGCCTCTTTTATTGCCACGCCCCTTTTTTCGGTTTCCGGTAGAGTTTACATAAGTACACGTACCAGCTGGTTGGTTAGAAACTATTTCTTATGTTATGTTATTTTCTGTATAAACGCCACAAAATTCTTATTTATTATATCATGTTATGTCTTATTTTATCCTATTTCTTATGTTATGTTATGTGCTGTATAAACCCACCTCTAATGTCAAAACAGTTTTCCCGAAAATCTGAAATCTGGCCCCTTTTAAATTCATAGTCTGGCCCGAAATTTTCAGAGCCTGTGGCAACACTGCTGGAAGCCGTCGTGGCGTAGTTTCAGTCTGGGTCGGGTTCAGCTAGACTAGACTAGAGTGAAGTCAATATATTTTTTTGTGAGGTTTGTGTGCGAGTGTACAGGGTGTCCCATTTAAGATGGTATTGGGGGTTATCTGCTAAACTCGTGGAGGTAGATTTTTTTGATTTCACATTCCTAGGCCATTTTTTTATGACGGATCGAATGCCGCAAACCGCACGTCTCTATCTCGTACCGTTTCGAAGATACAGGGTGAAACTTGAAATTCTCACTTTTCGAGGGAAGTCATTATCTCGCGTAAGAAAAAAGATATCAGAAACATGAAAATTGTATCTGACGCAGTTTTTTACGTAGATTCCATTGGCGTACTGTAATTTTTTTTTTCCAAGGTACCGTTTAAGAGATATGACTCAAACTTCATCTTTTTTAAATGGGACACCCTATAAATTTTTACATTTTTAGAATATGCATAAAATTACCTTTCCAATGATATATAGTTTGTCTATATTCTGTTGTAATTTGCTAATATTCTTATGGTATTTAAAACTTTCCATAAGAAATAGGTCTTGCAAATCACATTGAATATTTGGTTTTATTTTTTGGTGTGAAAAACTTATAATTTTTTGATATGGGACACCCTGTAAAATTATAGTTTATTAATTGATGTATTTTTTCTCATTTTTACGATATAGGTATTACACTTTTAAGTTACACCTCTGCATTAACTCCAAGAAAAAATAGTTTCTGATTGTAAAGAAAATTGACGTCATTTCGGATTAACTAGATAATCAAATATCTCACTAATGCTCGGTAACTGAATTTAATAGTCTAACGCCCAGTTTATTCTTCTGATAAACTGTCAGCGTTGAAAAACTGGCAATCTATACATAATCCTATTGGTTGGCCAATTATCTGCAGACCAATAAGATTAGAGGTTGGCAAATTTATCTTGTAGTGTCGACAGTTAGGCGGTTGGCCTTCCGCACATTAGGCAACTGGAAAAAAACATTCTACAAACTTGAATCGTCAATCAGTTGCTTATAAAGGCCGGGACACATCTATTATGCATTCTTCCGATCCGACTCCGATCATACAATCAAGGTCCTTATTCTTGGAACAGCAGCGTTTCCAGGAGAACGAGTGTTCCGACTTCGTTACTCATATTATCAGTTGTATATCATTGAGAAAGACGGAACCCTCCCTGTTCCAAGAATAAGGACCTTGATTGTATGCTCGAAGTCGGATCGGAAGAATGCATGATAGATGTGTCCCTGGCTTAAGTTGCCGCTAGTGTATTTCAATGAGCATCCGCACACAATACAACTCGCTGGTAACGAAACTCGTCGGGTCGGTGATCATTTAGTTGCTACCCAACATGCACATGCAGCGTCGCTTGGCGATTAGTTTCTAGTTTATCTTATGAACAAGCACGCAAAATGGCGGAAACTGGAGAACAATCCTTCAATTTGAGGCTAGTTCAAATCCTATATGCATATTATTTTATTATTTAATGTAGTGGTAAACCTAATACTTTATTTTCTTGTGCCGATTTTTTTTTAAACATAAGTTATAATATCTTCATGACTTAATTGAATCATTATTCATTGAATATTTTTTGCCAGGATAATAACAAAATCTTAATCATAATAATAAAATAATAATTTAAACACAACAAAGCTACCATAATTAAGAAGCGACTTCATTTTTCAGTAGCGTCGTGTGCGATCCAAATTCCATAGTTGGTAACTAGTTGGCGATTTAAGTTGCCAATTGGTTTGGTTTCTTTTAAGTTGCTTAAAATGTGCGGAGGGCTTTACCAGTAAATTTATCTAAAGATGAATAAACCGGGCCTTAGACTAATAAATTAAGTTTTCGACCATTGGCAAGATTTTTAATTATCGCTTTTATGATATCTGCTGTACCGGATAATCCAAAATAACATCAGATTATCCTTGCAATCAAAATCTATTTTTTTCTTGACGTTAAAGCAGAGGTGTAACTATAAAGTGTAATACCTATATCGTTGAAATGGAAAAAATGTAAGATTAAAGGCCGGTTTATCCTTCCGATAAACTGTCAGGTATGGTAGGTATGCAGTCTGACGGATAAAAACGCAATCTGTAATCCCATTGATCGGTGAGTTATCCGCCAACCAATAGGATTAAAGATCGGTGAATATATCTTGCAGATAGTTACCAGCAAGTTTATCGGAAGATGAATAAACCAGGCTTAGGGCCAAATTATGGACCGACTGGTAACGTTATTGGCACCTATATTCTGCTGGTAAAGCTAAAAATTACATTTAATTTTTAGTTTTACCAGCAGGGTAAATTTGCCAGAGACGTTACCAGTAGGTCCATAATTTGGCTCTTATTCAGATAAAGTTACTGGTAATTATCTGCAATGTGAATTTACCGTTTTATAAATCTATTGGTCGGCGGATAACTGGCCGAAGAATGGAAATACATATTGGGTTTTTATCCGTCAGATTGCATACCATAGCTGACACTTTATCAGGAGGATAAACCGGCCTTTCATCATATATTTTTCCCATTGCAATGATATAGGTATTACACTTTATAGTTACCCCTCTGCTTTAACGCCAAGAAAAAATAGTTTCTGATTGCAAGGAAATTTTGATGTTATTTTGGATTATTTGGTACAGCAGATTTCATAAAAGAAATAACTAAAAATCTTACTAATGCTCGGAAACTGAATTTAATAGTCTAAAGCCAGTTTATTCATCTTTAGATAAACTTTCTGGTAAGGCCCTCCGCACACTAAAAACTAATCGCGAAGCGACGCTGCATGTCGGGTTGCGACTAACGGATCACCGACACGACGAGTTTCGTTACCAGCGAGTTGTATTGTGTGCGGATGCTCATTGAAATACACTAGCGGCAACTTATAAGCAACTGATTGACGATTCAAGTTTCTAGAATGTTTTTTTCCAGTTGCCTAATGTGCGGAAGGCCAACCGCCTAACTGTCTGGACTACAAGATAAATTCACCAACCTCTAATTTTATTGGTCTGCAGATAATTGGCAAACCAATAGAATTATGTATAAATTGCCAGTTTTTCCGTCATATTGCATTGCCTGACAGTTTATCAAAAAAATAAATTGGGCGTTAGACTATTAAATTCAGTTACCGAGCAGTAGTGAGATATTTGATTATTTCTTCCCTGATATTTGCTGTAGGTAGTACCGGTTAATCCGAAATAACATCAATTTTCTTTACAATCAGAAACTATATCTTCTTGAAGTTAATGCAGAGGTATAACGTAAAAGTGTAATACCTATATCGTTAAAATGGGAAAAAATACATAATTTAATAAACTATCATTTTACAGAGTGTCCCATAACAAAAAATTATAGGTTTTTCACGCCAAACAATAAAACCAAATATTCAATGTGATTTGCAAGACCTATTTCTTATGGAAAGTTTTAAATACCATAATAATATTAGCAAATTACAACAGAATATAGACAAACTATACCGGGTGCCCACGAGATTACTTTCCGGCTGCCATTTTTTTATTTATTCATTGATATCAACGAAACTTGATAGACTTGATATTCTAACGAAATGCCATTTTTGTGCATTCATGACAAGTTTTCCTGACTTCCGGTTTCACCGGAAATTACCGAAACTTTCGATTTTTAAATGGCACACCCTGTATATTTTTTGTTTTTTGGATTCTACAGATCGTTTTACATCTTAATGTACCACTTTTAAATCAAGTTTTGTCCAAACTTCGTTTACAAATTAAATTTCTAATAGAAAAAAAATAATAATACTTATGTACTTACAAAAATATTTGAACGAAAATTGAGAAAAATGTCGTAGTGTATTATATCGTTGGATTCGCTTCAAAATACTGCATTTAGTAATGTTATGAAAGTGATATGTTCCTATTCTAGTTTTTGAGCTAGGGCAAAAATACCAAAATAATGAAGTTTACAGCCCTCTATCAAAAAAATTTACAAAGATAAAATTCAGTTTGTATTTTTCTGAAATTAAGTAAAGTATATAGAGTCATTTTAGGATGATCATGGCACTCTAGTTAAAAAATTAAAATTTAATTTAAAAACAAAATTTGGACAAAACTTGATTCAAAAGCAGTGCATTAGGATGTAAAATGATCTGTAGAATCCGATGCACACAGGGTGTGCCATTTAAAAATCAAAAGTTCCGGTCATTTCCGGTGAAACCGTAAGTCGACAAAACTTATCAATAATGCATGAAAATGGCGTTTGGTTAGAATATCAACCCTACCAAGTTTCGTTGATATCAATAGATAAATAAAAAAATGGCAGCCGGAAAATGATCTCGTGGGCACCCGGTATATCATTGGAAAGGCAATGTTATGCATATTCTAAAAATTTAGAAATTAACAGGGTGTCCCATTTAAAAAAGATGAAGTTTGAGTCATATCTCTTAAACGGTACCTCGGAAAAAAAAAAATTGCAGTACGCCAATGGAATCTACGTAAAAAACTGCATCAGATACAATTTTCATCTTTCTGATATCTTTTTTCTTACGCGAGATAATGACTTCCCTCGAAAAGTGAAAATTTCAAGTTTCACCCTGTATCTTCAAAACAGTACGAGATAGAGACTTGCGGTTTGCGGCATTCGATCCGTCATAAAAAATTGGCCCAGGAATGTGAAATCAAAAAAATCTACCTCTACGAGTTTAGCAGATAACCCCCAATACCATCTTAAATGGGACACCCTGTACGTTATTTGGCTCTGAGAATAATTGCGATTTCGATTGAGGTTCACGGTAAGTGGTATTTATATCAGGGTTTTCCAACGAGGACTTGAAACCAGGAGCCTATTTTTGAATCTGCCTGTATTTTAGTGAGAATCCAAGATAGCCATCATCCATGGCGTGTCCTATATTTTTGGTTCAAAGATTTTTTGATACAATAATTGAATTCTGCAGGAAAAAATACATGAGATAGGTATTATGGATTTTCTCAATAATAGAGGTAGTAAAAAGAAAGAAAGAAGAAAAAAAGAAGCCTTTGATCAATCCTCGTTGGAACACCCTGTATCTATAAAAATGATATTGATTGTTTATAGTCATACAAATTAGTTCTTATTGTAGGAAGAAGAAAGGAGCTGTGAAAGAGCAGGCGCAGATCGAAGGACAATATGCCATAACCATCAGTCAGGAACTGCTTAATTGAGCGGCAAATAACTTGAATCAGATGCATATGCACAAATAAAAATATTTCTAAGTTCAATTCTGAGTTTTAATTACCCAATAGGTACTTACCTACCCATAAAAATTACCATCCTAAATGTTGGAATGATTGACTTGAAAAGATGGCTACCAGTACGAGTGTCGCGGGAAATGTTCCCTCAAAAAATCGTGAAAAACGCGATGAAAAACCCAAAATAAATTGTGTTCATTGTAACAAAAGTTCTTCCAGTACCATACAGTGTGGAAAATGTGAGAAGTGCTTCCATCCTTCATGTTTAATTCAGGCTGCCACCTTAAAATCGGCTGTGTGCCGACACGTTCCTATGTACGCATATGAAGAGTCCTGGGAGACAGAGAAGAGTCTCTATTTAATGGTTATTCAAGTTCTGCAGGAAAAGAACCGATTGCTAGCAGAAAACAACGATCTTTTGAAGAAAACTCAAGAAAATCTCCAAGAAAAGGTAAACAAAGCTGAACGCGAGGTTAGGAGATTGTCTAAGTTCCCGCTAAATTTGCCATTATCTGTCACCGCCGTCACCGACAGCCCCAGTCGCCCAAACCAAACCAGGGTCGACTCTGAGGTTATGGGCATTTCTTCTTTTTCTTCCGCTGCAAGCAAGGCCAAGCGAAGAACTCCAATCTGCACCGAAGCAACCTCTCAGTTCCCGGTTAGCAGCACCAACAAAGAACAAGAACAGATTGTGATTCTAACCTCAGAAAACAATGGGGATTGTCATCGTGCCAAAAATAAACAAAAACATAATGCGACTAATAATAAGGAAAACCAAGACCAAATCACTTTATCGCAGGTCAACAGGGCCATTGCATCGGCAATTAACAACAAAAGTGAAACATCAACCCTAGAATGCACCAACAACTACGTTAACAAAAGAGATGCAGAATGGACTATGGCAAAAACACGCAAAACAAAAAAAGATGATAGCTCGAACAAGAACAAACGGCCTACACCAGCTATAGGCATAAACGAAAACAAAACAAATCTTAAGGTAGTGGAGTTTGCTAATAAAAAGCAAGACCCACTATCTTGGATCTTTGTCACCGGGTTTGATCTCAAAACAAACGAACACGATATATTGGAATTCCTTAAGGACAACAATCTAAATGAGGGCTGTCGTTGTTTCAAAATGATAACAATGAAAGACAATATAAAAAGTTCTTTTAAACTTGGTGTCCCAGCCAATAAGCTAGAACAAATAATGGATAATGGTTTGTGGCCGACAGGTGCACTTATAAACCATTTTCAGAATCTACAGCGCCCCATTGTTTTCCAACCCAACCAGAAGTAAACAGTGGGCAGCAGTTAGCACTATTTCATTTGAATATCCAGTCAGTTAGAAACAAGATGGATGAACTCTATGCCTTCCTTCATGATAAGACCATTGACATTTTATATCTGACCGAACACTGGATGTCAACAAGTGAAATTTCGGCCCTGTGCATAAAGGGGTATGTATTGTCTACATCCTACAGCAGATCCCAGGTCCGTGGAGGGGGAGCAGCCATCCTTTTGAATATTAATATGTTGTCTAAAGAAATTTTACAAGTAAAATCCTTGACTATAGTAAATAATATAGAAATCTGTTCTGTCTTTTTGACTGATCTAAATGTTTATGTAATAACTTGTTATAGACCTCCCTCCGGTTGTTTTGATATATTTCTGGAGGTTATAGAAAATGCGATAAACTTGATGGGTTTCAATAAAAATATTCTATTAGCAGGTGACTTTAATGTACATTTTGGTACCACATCACGGGAGTGCATTGACCTTTGCTCTTTTCTGAATTCATATGGGTTCACTCAACTCATTTTTGAACCAACTAGGCAGGACAGTTGTTTGGACAATGTGTTCGTTAGCTTTGGTGCTGATGGATGCAATTCTGAAGTTATTGAAACGGGACTGTCAGATCACAGAGGACAGCTGGTAAACTTTCCTGTACCTCAAAAATATGCAACGTACATCACTGAGACTGTCATATGTAGACCGATAACCCAGCAGGGTAAGATTCTTTTTTACATGTGTGTTGATCAAATTTCTTGGGATTTTGTTGATAGAATGGATCTTTCCGCGAATAAAAAATTTGCACTATTTATTCATCATATTTCTTTGGCATTCGATACTTCATTTCTAGTTAAACAACATCTTAAACGTATGAACCAAAGCCACACTACAAATTGGTTTAATGAGGATCTTCGACAGATGCGTGACACTTTGCAGTTTTTGAGAGAATTACACACTAATAACACAGGCATTGAACTGACAAATCTTTTCAAGTCACACAGGAAATTCTATAAAAAAGCAATAAAATCGGCCAAAAAAGCTTCTAATGACCGATTAATCCTAAATTCTCCTAATCCTAGCAAAGCCATGTGGCAAATTATAAATGAAGCGAGGGGTGTTCAAAAGAAAAAGGAAACCACCTGTACCATTTCTCCTAACGACTTTAACAACTTTTTTGCGGATATTGCCTTGAACTTACAGAGCCAACTTAACCAGGCTTTAGCTGACCCTACAGAAAATATTCCTACTTTTTCTCATCATCCATTCACTTTGGGTCATGTTAGTTTTGTTGAAATTCGGGATGTTATTAATCAACTCAAAAATAAAAAAAGTAAAGATCCCTTTGGACTTTCTGTTGAATTGGTGAAAGGCATCAGAAATCTAATAATCTCTCCTCTCACAAAGCTCATTAACTTCAGTATCAACGAAAACACTTTCCCTGATATTTTGAAACAAGCAGTAGTAATCCCAGTTTTCAAAAAAGGTGACGCCAATGATGTATCAAATTACAGACCTATCTCATTGCTGCCTATTTTTTCAAAAATATTCGAAAAATGCATGTCTTTGAGTATTAGTAAATTTTTGGAATCTAATGAACTTTTTTACAAGCAACAGTTTGGCTTCCGAAGGGGACGAAGTACAGCTCTTGGAGTGCTGGATCTGGTATCAGCTATACACGGGGCCTTTGAGGGGCGAGGGTATCTGGCAGGCAGCTTTTGTGACTTGAGTAAAGCGTTTGATTGTGTGGAGCATGAAATACTTCTGGCCAAGCTTCAAAAATACAACTTTGATCAATCCAGCATCTCCCTAATCAGAAGTTACTTGTCTGGACGACGCCAAGTGGTGCAGGTTGCTGGGGTGAAGTCAGATGAAAGGGATGTACAAATCGGAGTGCCCCAGGGTTCTGTCCTGGGTCCTCTTTTATTTTTATTATACATAAATGATCTTCCACAAATAGATTTAGATGCTCATTACACCCCTTTTTGCTGATGACACCACAATTGCCTGCTATGAAAACGAGCTGGATCAAGCTATGGAGCGCACTCGTGCTGCACTTTCTAGAGCTGAAGGATGGTTTTCCACCAACCGCTTATTTCTCAATGCCTCTAAGACCCAAGCACTCGTCTTTTCCACCCGTGCACTGCCTAATGTGAATGAAGCTTCCAGTGTTAAGTTCTTGGGTGTCCATTTGGACCCCGGGCTGCGCTGGGACGCCCATACTGATGCCCTGTGCTCTAGACTCGCTTCAAATGTATTTTTGCTGCGTGGTCTAACTGGCTCCGTGTCGCATTCCGTGCTTAAGCAAGGATATTATTCATTGGTGCATAGCCATATTTCTTATGCTATCATTGCATGGGGTCACAGTGCAGGAGCCACAAGAGTTTTTAGGCTTCAGAGGAGAGCGGTTCGGATATTGGCAGGGTTGTCTTATAGAGAAGATTGTAGGCAGGCTTTTATAGATAACAATATTCTTACTGTTCCGTGTCTATTCATATATGAGTGCCTTGTGTACTTGAGTAGTAACCTGAATGGTTATCGGTCTCATGCTGACATCCATAATTATGACACTCGTAACAGACATTGTTTGGTACCAAATTACCATCGGCTTGAGAGGTGCAGGAGTGGTCCTAGCTGTTTCTCAATCCATTTTTTCAACAAGTTGCCTGGTTCTTTCAAGAGCCTACCAGAGGAACAGTTCAAGCAAAAAATTAAAGGCTTCCTGTGTAGTCAAGGATTTTATAGTTATACAGAGTTTTTAAGTCATGAATTTTAATTTTAATGTGTAATAGGTTTGTTGTTATATGTATAGGTTTTGTCTTTTTAAATGCAGTTTTGTCTTTTTTAATGGAGTTTTACCTGTAATAGTTGTTTTCATTTTATTTTATTTTAATTTATAAAATTGACTTTTTTGTCTATTTTAACTTTGTATTAGTCACTGTAATTTTAGCATTTATCGGTCTGTTTTTCTTCTAAATAATATGTATAGTGCTCAGCATAATTTTTGTAATTTTTGTAATTTTTATGATAAATGTAAGATTTATTTATATGACTTGTGTAAGGTACAATTGTATTTATAACACCAATAAACTATTTTGATTTTGATTTTGATTTTGATGTTTTTAAAATATTTTAATAATGTTTTTTAAATATCGTTTTGATGTTCACAAAACCAATATAGTTTTTTCAATGTGTAGAAAATATTTTATTTATATTTTTTTTGAAAATGTTCCACAAAATATCCAAAAGAAGTTTTAAAAATATATTTGGATATTTTAAAAATGTTCTCAAAAATATCATACAGATACAAACATTTTTAATACATCGTTTCTGAATCCGCATTATTTTTTTTTCGATGATGATGTTCAAAAAACATTTTCATACTTTTTAAAAATGTTTTTAATACATTTAAAAAATATCGTATGGATATTCAAAAAATATCGATTCGTTACCGCAGAATGTTCAAAAAATGTCCTAAAAATATGTTTTTATGGATATTTGGATGTTTTAAAAATATATTTGATCCGAAAAAAAATATTTTTTGAATCTTCAAAAAACATTATTTGGCTATATGGGTAATGTTTATTGTCGGCTGTTATAACCCAGCAATTTCGCTCAGTCAAGAAAAGGAATCATGCTGAAGCTGTTAGAGAGGTTTTAGTCATAAAACCAAAAAAATTGCAAATATGCAATAACTTTGTTAGAGATGTAGGTATCCTACTTATAAAGTGCAGCAACAGAAATGAAATAGTCGAAATTGAAAATAAAGTACAGTGGATAAAAGAACAGAATAATTGTTTATTCCACGTTACTATAGACTCTGACACTAATTACTTTAACTCAACAATTAAACTCTTTACAACTCACAACAATAATCACTATCTAAATCGCATAAGAGCCAAACTTCAACTTAAAAGTTCTAAATACCAGCTTGCTTTATATAGCCGTAAATCCATTCATGTAGGTACAATCTAGAATACACGCGATAACTCTCCTTTTCCCGATTAAGTAGAATTTACTAGATTATAGGAATTTGTAATTTCTAGGGTATTCGACAGCCTAGGATGCTTGACACACTGGCGGCCGTTACAATAATTTTCGAAAATGCATACCTAGTCCGAAATAAACCCAAATTCAAAAAAATTAGGTAAAACAAGATTTAGAATAAAAGTAACATTTTTTTGCGTGATTCATATATTTTGTTTTAGGTAGGAGTACTTTTGAGCCCCTCATATCGAAATAAATTAAATTGTGGTAATAGGGAACTTGCAATTTTTTTTTATTTCAAAAATCACAAAAATGACGTGTTCTACTACTACGCTAAATACTAAGTGATGCCAAATATCGAGCATTAAGAATCAGGCGTTAATTTTTTATGAATATTTGAAGTTACGCTCGAAACATCGCGACCGATTAGCGCGCCAAAAAGTGTGACGTCATTCGGCAAAAAATTCCGTTGACAGTGACATAAGCACTTCGAGCTTCGACCCTGGTACATTTAGATTATGGTTATGTTGTTATGTATGCCGTTTACGATGGATTTGACGGCGACACCAGCAGCACATGACGTGGCTTCGGCGCGACCCGATTATTATTTCCTTGTGACGTCACGACCCATAAAAACACGTTTTCGATCGCGTCATGAATTTCGAATTATTTGGTATTTTCAATTAAAGATTTTGGACACCAGAGATAAGATATTATTATTTTTTTCCTAATTGCATGATTTTTTGGGATGTTTGTTAGTGTATTTTATTATTTATTCCATATTTAATTTATTGTGCAAGTTCCCTATTCCGTGGTTGGTTCCTTGTGAAACATGGCTGGAACTTATTAATAGCAATAGGTAGGTAATAATGTTGCGAACTAAAATTTGTTTTTTCAATTCTATTCTGTGAGCTTTGTTGACCCGTTTAATGACTAGATGATATTGAACATGCTGAAGTCTCTTGAATGTCAATAAAATCCCCTATACTAATTTCACAGCATATACAAAAACAATCAGCAGGCTAACTTGAGTGACAGCCTGTGTAATAAAGGAATTCATCGTCGAAATGTCACTAGCGGCCATTTTGGGATACGAAACAGGGCCTGATTAACGATAATTTAGGTTTTTTCTTTCCTGTCACAGAGTCGTATTGGCTTTAAATAAACTAATTTATTATCAATAGTAATATAACGAGTGCAACGGAAATTATTGATAATTTTTGGGAAATTTGCCCGAATGCCTTTTTCAGTTAAAAACGCATGAGTGCAAATTTGTCGAAAATTATAAATATATTTTCATTGCACGAGTTGTATTTAATGAGAGAATTTCATAAATCAAAAATTTAAATTTTTTGTCAAAAAATGTCAAAACACCAGTTTTCGCACCAGTTACTATGCAATTATCTGATAATTTGCACTAGTGCAAATTATCGCGTAATTCCAGTCTGAGCGGTTCAAATCAACAGTCAAAACATGTCAGTTTATTGTTGGAATACCAGTTTTGACAGATGTATGAAATTCTCACTTACATAGGCTACGTTCACCAGAACCAAAACGGACTGTAAACAGTTTACAAATACCAACAGAATATGTTGGGTAAACTCTTGGTTCTGCTGAACGATTCAACTTTTCAATGATAGAACGTCACCTTCTGAATGACAGGTCACCACACAAAACACAGTGTTGAAAATTATAAACACTCTGAAATAATGCTTGCAAAAATGGCGACCGTTTGCAAAACATATTTGGTTTTAACACAAATTCAACATAGCGTTCAGCAGAACAATCGCAAACCGTTTACTAACGTTTGTATCTGGTGAACGCGGCCATAGTTACATATAATAATATTTATAATTACTAATTTGATAAAGATTGTGAGGCTTTCGCGACTCAGGTTTATTGATGAGGGGTTTTTATTTGGGCTTAATGGCCGTCGTAAGTTGGAATTTCTTCCTGACGTTTCGCTAGCACGCGTGGCTAGCATCTTCAGAGGTGCTTCCATGTCCGATTCTGGTAGCAGACTCTGCTACCAGATGCTAGCCACGCGTGCTAGCGAAACGTCAGGAAGAAATTCCAACTTACGACGGCCATTAAGCCCGAATGAAAACCCCTCAGCAATAACTAATTTATTATTATTATTATTAAGTACCTATACAACAATGATAACAGATAACAAATGACAACACGAATATAGTAAAATCACTTCGAAAATCATAACTAAAATTTCGCTCTACACCGCACGCCTATGACCTCCGTCAGAAATAAAGAAATAAAATAAAATTTCGGCGTCCCTGCCGTTTAATGACAGGATGGTATCCCCTAATGGCGGCGTGCGCAGAAAAGATGCGCGTGAGTGTTAACCTGCTGATTGTTTTTGTATATGCTGTGCTAATTTGGTGGCCATTACGGCCAGTTCCATAAATATGACGTTAGGTCGGCTTTGAGAAAAGATCACTTTTCGTTAAAGTATACCATAATAGTTATTTATGCAACAAGTGTGTAAAGTGAACCTTGAGTGAAAAAAGGTGCTTTACGCACGTATTGCATACAAAATTTTTTCTACTACCAATCAAATATGTGAAAAAAATAAATTTAGACAAATTCTTTACGCACTAGTGCGTAAAGTATTTTCACTTTACGCACTAGTACCTTTACCAAAAAAAAAGCAATTTGACAGGTCGACATCTGTCATTTACATTACTTTACGCACTTGTGTGTGAAGTGAACTACTTTACGCACTAGTGCGTGAAGAGAAATTTTACGTCTTCTGAATAGTGCATAAAGTGAGCACTTTACGCACGGTAGTAGAAAAAATATTTTAAATCTTCTGTTACAAAAAGGAGTAATTATCGATTTTCCCGATTTGGCAACACTGAAATTTAAGAGATGAAGTTGATTTTGACGTATGTTGACAAAAATTCTAGCCATTTCAGAAATGACCCAGATAATACAAAACTACATGAAAAGTACTTCAATTATACTGTATTTTCATATTTGCGTGTCTGAGAAGTACTTGTAAAAACCACTCAGCCGCTTCTGGGGTGTCCAGCCGGCCAGTAAAAGAAAGGCGCAATCGTAGAAGCACTGCAGTTGCGCACTTCCAACATGGAGTGCTCTTAGTGCTTCAAACGTGCGTTGGAAGTATTTGTGAAATGCTTCATAAAAGCACTTTTCCGACAGAGAAAAAGCACCACTAGAACATCTCTTTTTGGTAAATTTATATCATACTCCTTGAGTACATTTTTTATTTCGCTGGATAGCCATTGCAAATAAAAAACAAACATTGTGGAATTATGATTTTTTAATAAATAAACATAGGAAACATAAATAAAAAAATAAAATAAAATATATTAATTTCTTCTAAATTATTCTTCTTCGCTTTCTCTGGTACCTGAAAAAGAAATTATACCTAAATTAAAATCTCTTACGCACAGAGAGCATCAAATAAAATGAGTTTTAATGAGGTTTTTGGAAACTGTAAAAATACAGGGGGTGGTTTAAATGAGAAAATCGCGATTAAAGGCCTATTGATTCATACATATCGGAGTCGTTTTGGGGATGACCACATGTAAAAAAGTTCAAATTTGGCAGCTTCGTCGGGTACCTACAGGGGAAAAGGTTGCTCTAATAAAGTGAACTTATTTTGCAATATCTTGTCGAAAAGGCCCTAAAAAAAATTGAATCGATTTTGCAGAATTTCGTTAATTAAACAGTGAAAACACAACACACCCGCGTCACCCACCACGCATGCGATTAGCAACTATAACCACCACATATAGCACAGAGCAAAATTGCTTAGATTAACCCTTAACTAATATTTGATAATTACTCACTTACCCTTTGGAACTCATTATTCTTCCAGTGAAACCGAAAACACGCACAAGAACTCAAACACGAAACTAAATGCCCAAAAATCTAAACATTAAAAATGGCGCAATGGCGGTAGCCGGCAGCTTCGGCTCAGGCTTCTTTGCTTCAGCTTGCCTTCTTGCCGTTTCCTTATCCCTTCCTTTCCTTTCCACATTTGATATCTGTGGTGGGGAATGCACCTCTGTAGTGCACCACCTGCACGATTGGAGTATCTCTAAATCTGTAATTAATTACTGCCGATTGCAGGCACTCAGGCAGCGCATGTAGAGCACTCACAGCAGACTCTACTCTCTCTGGTACCTTGGTAAGTGTTCAGGAAGTGCTGTTAGCGTACCGCTAATTCGCACACTAAAATCATGCGGTTTTGCAGTGGTTTTCTTGCACTTTACAGATCATTCAATTTAAAAGTTGAAATAGGAGCATTTTTTCGATGCTGTTAGCTTACTTTGATTTGGCTTGTTTTATTTTACGCACTTTTAACATAGTTCTGAAGAATTACCATTGAAATGCTATTTTCTTCGAAGTCGGCCGGAACTTTTCGAGCACATTGACGCACATTGTGTTATGTGGGGATTGACGAAAAAGTGCAGAGGTTCTGTGGTGCAGAGAATAAAATGAAAGAAAGAAGAGTGTCCCTTTCCAAAGGAGGAATAAGTTGGTTTATTGGAAGCTATTTCTGAAGAGCGCAAAATTAAAATTCTTGAAAATAGAGAAACAAATAAATTAACAAATGCAGACAAGGTTTATAGTTTCAATTTCGTTTTTTCCTATGCATGAAATATTCTAAGGAGAAGGCTTGAGGTAGCTTTAGCTTACAACTTACAACTTACAACGCTAGTGAAACGGTTAAGAGATGAAGATCAATTGAAGCGGGAAGACAATTTAAAAAAAAGGAAGCTTGTATGTGCTTTTTTTTATTGATAACCTATTTTACTTATTTAAAGTACTCTTCAGCGTGTTTAAATCCAACATTCAAAAACGCGCGAGTTTTAAAGTTATCATGACGATCATGACAACATCAACAACCCAAACAAGTCTAAATGTCAACTTTTTAATTATTGATTTGTCAGGAGTAGGTTAGGTACTTGTAGATAACGTCAAATAAAATATAACAAGTGTTAAGCACGAATTTAGCATTCTACAATTATTAGTAATTTATGATTTGAACGTATACCAATAAAAAAAAATAGTGTAAAGTATTCGTGGATAACTGGTCTTTAAAACACTTGCTCTATCGCGCGTGTTTTAAAGACCTCAATATCCACTTATACTTTAATATACTATTTTATTCAGTGTAGGGCTCCTACAGTCGGTTTTGTTAACCTAAACCAAACCGGTCAAAGAATTCTATGTCGTCATATTTTTCAAAACAATCCACTCTCATCCTGTATCGCTCAATATAATTTTATATCCTCTTCATCTGAATAGATCGAAATGTGCAATCTGTTTTTGGAAACTGTAATTTGGCACTTTATAGGTTGAATTGCCCTATAAAGTACTCTTTTCAACGTGTAATTGGCCAAGCTCGGCACTTTAAGGTAAACGTCACTTTTTCGTAATGGCTCCTTCAAAAACTGTTTATGGAACAGATTTTAGAAGTTAAAGTAGCTTTTTAAGAATAAAGTAGGCTTTTTTGCGATTAGGGAACTGGCCGTTAGAGACTTACCTAAGACCATAGTGGTCACAAATTGGAATTGGTCAAGCTAGATAATCTATTATCGGCCGATTGACTAACAGGCCAATGAATGCACAGAACTTGAAAACTTGATAATCAGATCGGCCGGCGATAGCTTTCATCGATATAAAAAAGTTGAGAAATAAATAAGTGGACTGTAGAAGAACATCGATAGGTAAGTCTTATCAGGAACGAACACGAAAATATACTGGACTAAACACTGGGCAACTTTTCGACGACGACAGATCACACGATCACAGAAATCTCCGTTTATGGTCAGCAACTCGCCTACTAGGCCAACTACCTATAGGATTTGGAGAGCAAAATTCTTTACGCTATTAATTCAGGTATCCAAAAACAATAAAATTAAGCTTCAGGGAGATCTTGTCGGAAACTTTTCCCGTGATAAGGGAATAGAATATAAAAACGATGTTGAAGTTTTTTTAGATAAATATCTACTTTCTTTACTAGGTATCTAATCACCCTCGAACATCCACCTCTCGCATTTACTTCTATTGGTATACAGGGTATACCTACCATTTAAAACGAAACAGACTAAATATCTCTGATGCAAAGTTTATTTTTTTAGAAATCTCTCGTACGCTTACCTAATTTGATTTTCAAAGGGGGAAGTTTCCTGCAAACGGTCTTTTGAAACAGGTATTACTCGACCCCCTGTTCCATTTGGAATGGTAAGTGTTGGTCCCCCCTAGAGGTTCAAGTTAGTGGTGGAAATGTTTCAAACACTCACATAATCAAATTACGTGTACGATCGAGTGGCATCAGATATTTAGCCTGTTTCGTTTTAAATGGTATACCCTGTATACTATGCGAAGGTTTTTGATAATGTTAGATCTACTGCTTACTACATCCACTTACCTCATTTTGATTATACATTCACTCCACCGCTAATAATGGACTTTTACACTGCAATAATGTTAGATCTTCAGGGTTTGGGCCTGTAGTGGAGTAAAATCACAATGAAATAATGACTTTGAGTGATTCCGAGGTATAACCAGATGAAACCTATATCATCTTGGGGCATAGAAAATGGGAATGTACAACTTTTTTCAGTAGGACTGAACTTTGAAATCGGCCCTTAAACGTGACTGAGCTCAAATTTGAAAAACTACGTTTTTCTAAACATTACCCGCTGTATTAATTTAAGCATGCAATCTAAAATTCTGATTTTTTGCACACTTATACTTGAATCATGAGCGCTTCTAATGACAGTTCAGAAATTTCGAAAAGGTTTAAGGTTTTTTTGTTAAAAGATTAGGAATACAGAATTAGCAAAATCGTACATCTAAAACTTCACCCTGCGTCGAGCTATGTGAATTATTGAAAATTTCCATATACAGGGTGATTGATGGTCGATGGTAGGTTAGACGTTTATGGAAAACGGAATGTTGAATATTTTTGAAAATTTGAATGCCCAAGTAATTGCTCCTGATCTATCTTTCTAAAATAATTTCAACGATGCGACGTTGCCGCTTATACCAAAAAGTAATATGAACTTTGAAATTTTAAATGAGACACCCTGTATATTATTGCATTTTTCGCTCCGCTATTACTTTCTGATAATTTTTGTATAATACTGTCCTATACCTATCTCTAGTGATTTTCGACTTATTAATTAATTTCTTTATTTTTTCTTCAAAACATTGCTCTAGGTAAATTTGTATTACTACGTCCCTGAGATTCGTAGAAAGGTTGAATTTTGGAGATAACTTAGGGAGGACCTGCATATTACTTTTGAGCAAGAAAATTTGTTCTACATTATACAGGGTGGGTCAAAATTAGTAATTGTGCTGCCAGGTACAAAAAAGATGAAAAGTGCACTTTTTTAAATGAAACACCCTGTATATTATGAAATATTATGAAAGGCAATTAAAATCCCTTACAAATGATGTTTCATGTTCCTATACCTAAATAGTAGGGTTTCGGAAATACAGGCAAGTTTCTGTGAGAATTGGATTATTTAAAAATTATGTCTTATTAAATAGCAGTAACAAGTGTGTTAAATGAATTTTTTTCCACGAATGTGACGTGCAACAATCACATGAGTAAAAAAAGGTACTGTACACACTCATTGCATAGGTACAACATTTTTTCTATTATCAATAAAATATGTGAGAAAAATAAATTTAGGCAAATACTTCACGCACTAGTGCGTGAAGTAATTTACCAGAAAAATAGTAAATTGACAGTGTCTACATCTGTCATTGACATTACTTTATGCACTAGTGTGTGAAGTGAAATTTAACGTCTTCGCAATATTGCAAAAGTGAGTACTTTACGTGAGGTAGTAAAAAAAATACTGTCACAACCTATTTTGTTCCAACTTGGAGGTTTGGGATCTTTTTTTCCTTGGATTGGATTATTTTTCTAATGGCGTTTCCAATTAGTAGATTTAATTCACACATCAACTCTTTTTCTGATTCACATAAATGACCTCATAGATAAAACAGTAAATCCACTTTATTGCTTTGCAGACGATGGCAATGTAGTCTCTTCACTCATACCACCCACAGGTCTTTCCGCACGTGAATTCCACCATCTTAGACTAACTCAAATATCGCAGATAAATAACGACCTGGAGATAATAGAGGACTGGGGTAACAAAAACCTTGTACAGTTCAACGCGCAGAAAACCCAAGCAGCTCTGTTTTCAAAAAAGACCAGCACCGGTGAGCCAAACATCATGCTATCTGGAAGTGCTGTCACATTACAGAGTCAGTTGAACATCTTGGGGGTTACTGCAGAGACCAACATGTCTTGGCACAGTCACGTGGCAGATATTGCTAAAAGGGCCTCCCAAAAGCTGGGGGTGCTATTTCGTACAAGACATCTGTACACACCAAACCAATTGCTGACACTCTACAAAGCCCAGATTCGACCAACTATGGAGTACTGCTCACATATATGGAGTGCAGCACCCAAACATACCTTAATGCTTTTGAATACCGTGCAAAAACGAGCTATCAAGCTGATCAATGACCCCGCACTTACTCGTAACTTGGATGGTCTCGAACATCGCAGATCTGTGGGCGATTTATCTCTCTTCTACAGGTACTATCACGTATCACGGAAAATGCTCTGAAGAGTTGGCACGTATGATTCCACCGAGAGTAGCACCTACCAGGCGAACCCGTCAAACAGACGGTAACCATGAATTTACTGTCAAACTAGAGGCACCAAGTACCTCATTATATCAGAATTCATATCTCTGGAGAACAGCATCGCTGTGGAATAAACTCCCTGCGACGGTTTTCCCTGCAGGTTACAACCTGAACCGTTTCAAGACCAACATACACCGACATTTCCGCGCACTTGCCGCTTCTCGAGCGTGATAGGACATTTCCTTGCGAGTGCGCATATCCGTAAAAAAAAAAAAAAAAAAAATGAGTATTTTTGATATGTTATAGAAGATTTAATTCTGAACAACCTTTAAATGGGACATAATCTTGTAGGTATTACGGTCTTTGAGATATGAGCGTTGAAAGCTGGACTTTTTTACGACTTTTTGTGTGGAGAGTATACGAGATACTAGTGCTACTGGTGTTTATCAATCAAAATATTGACAGGTTCACATATTTTACGTCACTTACGAATTAATGTAAATAGGTTAAGGCCGGGACCGTACTGGGGTCAATGTTGGTGCCAGTGCGGTCCCGGCCTTAGTCTATATTGACATTTGTTAGTGACGTGAAATATGTCGAACTGTCAATATTTTGACCGATAAACACCAGTTTTTCTTATACTCTCCACACAAAAAGTCGCAAAAAAGTTCATCTTTCACCGCTCATATCTCAAAGACCATAATACCTACAAGATTTCGTCCCATTTAAAGGTTGTTAAGAATTAAATCCTCTACAACATATCAAAAAATGGGCAAAATCCATAGAGCCCAAAAATCCCATGATAGGTGTGCGTTATCCTTTATTTTTCTCACATATTTTATCGATAATAGAAAAAATGTTGTATGCAATGAGTGTGTACAGTACCTTTTTTTACTCATGTGATTGTCGCACGTCACATTCGTGAAAAAAGTTCATTTTACACACTTGTTACTGCTATTTAATAAGACATAATTTTTAAATAATCCAATTCTTACAGAAACTTGCCTGTATTTCCGAAATCTTAATATTTAGGTATAGGAACATGATACATCATTTGTAAGGGATTTTAATTGCCTTTCATAATATTTCATAATATACAGGGTGTTCTATTTAAAAAAGTGCACTTTTCATCTTTTTTGTACCTGGCAGCACAATTACTAATTTTGACCCACCCTGTATAATGTAGAACAAATTTTCTTGCTCAAAAGTAATATGCAGGACCTCCCTAAGTTATCTCTAAAATTTAAACTTTCTACGAATCTCAGGGACGTAGTAATACAAATTTACCTAGAGCAATGTTTTGAAAAAAAAAAATAAAGAAATTAATTAATAAGTCGAAAATCACTAGAGATAGGTATAGGACAGTATTATACAAAAATGATCAGAAAGTAATAGCGGAGCGAAAAATGTAATAATATACAGGGTGTCTCATTTAAAATTTCAAAGTTCATATTTTTTTTTGGTATAAGCAGCAACGTCGCATCGTTGAAATTATTTTAGAAAGATAGATCAGGAGCAATTACTTGGGCATGCAAATTTTCAAAAATATCCAACATTCCGTTTTCCATAAACGTCTAACCTACCATCGACCATCAATCACCCTGTATATCGAATCAAATGTAGTAAAAACATTGACGAAGTTTTTGAAAAAAAAATTTAACGGTTATAGAAATATGAATTTTTATCTGGGAGCTTTGAAATGCGCTCTGATGCTGATAGCGGCTAGCGGCTACCATTCTGGAAATCATCTGCGTTAGTCCGTTAGCGTTACATCTAGAAATAAAATATAAAAATCTATAAGATGTATAGATCATGCTTTTGTAAAAAATGTAAATGAAGAAGAGGTAAAAGGGCTTGTTTATAAACACATGATTACAGATCATTATCAAACTTTTTTATTAATTAGGTTAGGTGTCAAAAAATCCGAAACAAAGACAATAATTAATTATATAGACTATAAAAAACTAAAAAGTGTAGCTAGAAATTTTAACTGGACTAACATAATTAATGATAATGTGAATGAAAGTACAAACAAGTTAGTGACGCAAGTACCTACAGGAAGTTATAAAGTTATCTACAAGAAAGTTAAACGGAAGGAAAAAAACAACTAAAAAGAAGAATTGGATTACCAAGGGACTTATGACGTCATGCGAACATAAAAATAGGTTATATCGCGAATGGACTCAGGACAAAAACAATCTTTTAAAGAAAAATCGTTACCAAACTTATTACAAGTTACTTCAAAAACTAATCAAAATTGCTAAAATAAAATCTGAACAGGATTATGTAAAAACCCATTGTATAGATTCTAGGACCACCTGGACATATGTAAATGAGAGATTTGGTAGATCTAAATCCAAAAAAAATCCAATTGACCTTATTGTTATTGATAACAAAACGATTTCAAATAAGGAGATGGCAGATATGTTCAACAAATATTTTAATACTGTGGGTATAGAGATGGCAAAAAAAATTAAGGTAAACAATTCTCGGCGTCTAAATAATAACAATAACATAAATATCAATTCTATTTTTTTGTCTCTCACGGATAATTTTGAAATAGCCTACATCATAAATAATCTTAAAAAAAAAGCGGCTGGTGGAATCGATAATATCCCAGTCAAAGTAATACAAACGCTGGTGAATTTTCTGACACCACCACTTGCAGAGTTAATAAACTTGAGTATTGTATCTAGTGAAATACCTGACCACTTTAAAAAAGCTGAAATCGTTCCAATTCATAAAACAAACAAAAAAGACATTATATCCAACTATAGGCCAATCTCGCTAATCTCGAACCTCGCAAAAATCTTTGAAAAAGTTTTACATATTAGACTCATTAAATTTATAGAAAAAAATAAATTATTAAACAAAAATCAGTTTGGATTTAGAAAAAACATGTCCACTAATGATGCTCTTCAATTGTTCTCTGACGGTATTTTTGAAAATTTGGATAGCAGTAAGCCGACTGTAGCTGTATTTCTGGACCTAGCCAAGGCCTTTGATACAGTTAACTATAATAAACTATTTATGAAGCTAGAGAATTTCGACATTCGTGGCATGGCTCTCAACTTAGTGAAGAATTACTTGACAAACAGGAAACAAGTGGTGAAATTAGATGAAGTATATAGTGAGGAATTAGTGGTGCAGATCGGTATCCCTCAGGGTACCATCCTAGGCCCGCTTTTTTTCGTTATTTTTGTCAATGACTTATTAAGTTTGGATCCCAATGCCCAATTTATGTCATATGCTGATGACACAGCGATAACAATGAGTGAGGGCACTTGGCTGGGTCTAGAAAATAGAGCGAATAATGTTATTAATAATGTAGCAAACTGGCTTAGAGAAAATGGTTTATCATTAAACATCGAAAAAACTAAATATATTTTATTTAGCACATATAAAGATAAGACACCAGATAAGTTAAATATCGTGATACATGATGATAGTTGTAACATAGGGTCTTGTACGGGTAGAGAGTTAGGCAAAGAACATTTTATTAAATATCTTGGAATATTTGTAGACTGTAACATGAATTTTAAAGAACATATTGAACAACTTAAAAAAAATTTGAGATATTTGTTATTCATTTTTGCAAATTTAAGAAACTTTCTTAATACAAAAACTTTAATATCTATTTATTATGCGCTATTTGAATCAAAAGCAACATATGGAATAATATCATGGGGAAGCGCATATGGTAATGTCATAAACTCTCTCCAATCGATTCAAAATAGAATTGTTAGGCTAATTTTTAAAAAGCCATCGGCACAACTCGATCAGTGTTATAAAGAAAACAATCTACTTAAAATAAGACAAATATATTACCTTAAAGCCATTACAACAAATCATTATAAGAACTTGAAATCTGAATATTTACATACAAAACAAATAACTAGAAATAAGAGCATTCCAGTAATGAAAACAAAGCTAGAAGTAGGCAAAAAAAGCACAAAATGGATTGCTATAAAAATATATAACCAAAGTTACTAGATGATGACCTAAAAAATTTTAACTTCTCAACGAAAGCTCTCAAAAATAAGATAAAGTCCTGGATCTGTCAAAGAAATTTAGAAATTAAAATTTTTATATAAAGAACCTAATATTATGCCGGCCCTGGTAATTATTACATATTTCCGAAAGGAATTTCAAATCCGTTATTGTTTTGATTTTTTTTGTTTTGTTATTTTTTTTTTTGAATTATTGTTATATAAGTATAATAAAATATAGGTATAAATAGGTACTCTATTTATATTGTATTATTTAGGTTTGTTGTTAAGTGTAGAGGTGAATTGTGATTTTTCACGTTCACGCGCCAAGCCTGCAAACAGAACATTTTGTGTTCTCAGCAGGATAGGGTATACCGATTATAACGAACGTAGGTAACATAGGTACTCTAATGTTTTATGTTTACTCTGCTTTGTATTAAGGTTTGTACTGTATTTTGGCATAAATAAATGAATTGAATTGAATTGAATAAACATAAAGTAATTGATTGAGATTGAATCCTTTTTTATGAAGTTAGTTCAAATATTTTCTCCTTCGTCATCCTCATATAAATCACGAACATTATTTTGACAACTTTTGCAGAAACAATCGCTGCAGCACGTTAAACCCTCTTTTAAGCAGACACATTTATTATTTTGACATAATAATATATCTTCGCAGAAGACATTCATTAGTTGCCTTATATCGATTGGTATGAGATCAGCAGTCATCAAAACAGGCTCAAAAATTCCATTATTCCTAGTCCAACCAAAGTTAACAGGGTCAAGTATAGGCATAATAGGTATATGACTGGATATGCATATACGCAGTTGATATATGCACCTGAAATTTTGTTTATCGCAAATACAGCTCCTTTTGTTATATATACACCTAGCTCAGTACATGCTGGTAAAATGCATCATCTGTGGGTGGAAGTTCAGAAGCGTATTTATTGGAAGTTGTGGTCAATTGATATCTCAATTCATCGAGGGTTTTTAGGGCCTCGTTCTTATTTCTGAATAGGGCCTATGCAAATTTGGTGGCAATATAAGGTTCCAAGATTTTTAGAAAATACATTTTTTGCCTTTGCATTTGTGGTATCGCATCCTGTTGACACATGCAACGCTGGTAAACATTTATAAACTTCATTTTCCAGTTTCTGCACTATTTATTGGAATGATCCGTTTTTTATTCCCTTGTCCAAATTCCATAAAAAGGTAGGTTTCTTTCAAAGAACTTACTTCAATAAATTCAGAATAGTGGTAAATAAGTAATACTAGAACATTTGCATCTGCAGACTTTACCAACACTTTTTTGGTGAAGTATCTGATATTCATATAAGACGTAGATTATCAGTCGTTCATCAGTCTCATCATGATTCGATTTCAAAACTTTCAATTCGGTTACACGGTTACACCATCCTTGTTGACAGGAAAGCATAACTCTGGGTTTTCAAAACCACCAGCGATGATCAGAGTTTTTTCTATTTGTCAGCTAAATGTTCCAAAATATAACCAGTTACAAATTTCAATAGGGATTCTTCATTTTCTGACAATTTTAAAAAATTCCGAAACTTCATAACTTTTCTCTTTCCAGAAACTTCATACGCATACGTATCTGCGAAGTTACTTCTTCTGCGTCTTTCCAAAGACTTGACCGATAAAAACCACCGTTATTCTTAGTGCTTCATACCTTCGACCAAGTGAAAGAATTTGCTTCAGAAAAATACATGCGAGTTCATTAAAAGTTGAGTTGAAAATGCTTTATAATTTAGTCCTTGAATAAGTAAGTACCATGCTATCTGTTATAAGTGAATTGAAGGGATTGTGACCCAAAAATAAAGTTTTAGAGCGAAAAAATCTAAGAACAAATATTTGAACCTCATCTTGCTATGATGAACCGTTTCCGAGTATAAGTGTGGTTTAAAGTGACAAACGCCTAGGCTGTGACGTCACACTGGCTTCAGAGGCACAGTTAAAATATGTGTAAACTTTTCCAAGACAAAAGTCAACGATTTCACTTAAAGCAAATTGCAACCACTTAAAGTTTAGAGCACGGTTCAACCACTATCTCATTCTATACGTGAAGGTCGATATAGTTTCCAACGCCTCATTTCACAGGAAGAAATTGAAGGCGGCAATGAAAAACTAGGAAAGAAGAGGAATCCTGGACTCTGTCATCCGTCATTGGAGTCCATGATTTCCAGTCACCACAGCAAGCTGCCATAAATAAGATATGATGAGAAAACGGAAAACGTCTACGCATAATGGAGTGTGCACGGCTCTTCAAGAATGAGAAGACGGTCTAATTCTTCCTAGATTAAATGTGCCAGTTTTTGTTAGTTCTGGTTATTGTTGCATCGGCTTACGTTGTTCTTAATTTCCTCCTTAATTAGTATATTCGAATTATTGTTGATAAAACTATACTCGAAGACAAAAAAATTAATTTACAAGCTCATCGTCATAGCCAATAACTGAATCCTAATTAAATTTCTTTCAATTATTAATCATAAATATTTTTATATTTAGCTCATCATGCCGTCATTCCTTTAACATTTACCGCACGCGAAGATTGCCAACGCGATCAAGTAAAAATAATATACATTCATGCAAAAGACGAGAGAGAACACAACAAACAACAAAGGAGATTCCAATGGGGTGTCCCCCTTCTCGACTGGGTCTGAAAACCTGTTACCTGCAACCCAAAACAAAAATAGAATGATTACTTCGTCCGATTCATACTCATACTCATACGAAGGAGAATCCGGCGTTGGGTTGCCCAGTTGAGGTATTACGAAATATAGAATGATAATTTTGTACTATTCGAAGTTGAAATGTACTAAAAATACAAAAATTCTGTACAATGTGACGGAATAACTAGTACTTAGTAGGTAGGTAGGTATAGAAAATTAAACAAAGTTTTATAAGAGTGAAGATAGGAAAAGAATACAATTTGATTGTAACTAACCAGCACCTTCTCTCTATTCTTGTTCTTTGTGCCCCTGAATAGTTTTCTGACACGAATTAATAAAAATGAGGACTCTACATACCTATCTTATCAGGCTTATGCTGGAAGTGTAAACTGTTTTTTTCACCTCTAAACTAATAACATTGTCTTGATCGAAATTTGGACTACATAACAAGTCTTATGAGAATGAGAAAAATATGAAACAGAAAGGTAAAAATGAGTAGTCCAAATCCACTCCTAGGCTTGATCTTTGAACTTGAACAGGTTTGTAAGACAATTTATCAAAACCTTGAGTTGTACAAAAAATCTCTGAGTGATTATGTGCATTCCTGCCTCAAATTTTAGCCCAAATAGGTTTCTGAGACAATTGAATAAAAAATTGCTACTTACGTGAAGTTTGATCATAATTGTATGAAGCATCGAATTATTTTGATTATTGATTATTTAGTCCTCTCCTCGCGCTACTCTGCAATCTGCATTTCAAATCTGAACGAAGATTTCCATAAAGCGCTCAGTTGCGGGAGACATTGTACGTCATTCCTTACAACAAAGTAGAGAAATAAGTCAGGGTAGCTATGGCCTTTTTTCCAAAGTAGCCAGAAGTAGTTCCAATCTCTGCTGAAGAAACGATTACAGTTGGTGAGGCATAACTGGAAAACATTATACCTAGGCAGGGAGTAGTGGTACAGAACTCCTTCCCGAGCAGGAAAAGAATTTTGCGTTCGAAGTATGGAAACCGGTGTGAAGTTAGCAGCCAATTTGACGGAAAAACCCAAACGACCATTGGGGTGTTTTTTTTTTTTTTAAATTCAAAATAAATTTAATAAACCATACTTAGACATCGAGTCTAGCTATCAAATTGATAGAGCCCTATTTCAACACATTTTCCAACCGCTACCCTTAACAAATAAAAATATCTAAATCTAAATATTCAGATTTTCGTATTTTTTTCCAACTCGGACTTCGAGTCTTGCCATGAAATTACTAGGGTACTATTGCAACACCATTTCCAACCTTCATGCAATTATAACCAATCAAAAGCCAAGAAAATGAAAAGATTTAATTTTGAACCCAATTAAGAATCGGAAGATTTCGAACATTGAATTTTAAAACGTCAAATTAAGCCAATCAAGAGCCGGGAATATTTGAAAATTGAATTTTAAAGCAAATCAAGATCCGAGAGATTCGGGAATATTTGGAAAATTGAATTTTAAAGCAAATCAAGAGCCGGGAATTTAAAAATATTGAATTTTCAAGCCAATCAAAAACCGAACTCCGTTAAGCTGGCCCCCCCGAATTGATTTCCGTTGCCAAAATGCTGGCACAGGTAAAATGTAGCTAGCACAACCTAGCACACCAATTTTTAACGCTAGCACACCCATAGTTTAGCAAAAAAATGATTTCGAATTCGAGGGGGGCCAGGTTAACGCTAGCCCCCCCCCGGTTGGATTTACTCAGCCAAAATGCTAGCACAGGTGCAAGATACCTAGCACAACCTAGCACACCATTTTTTAAAGCTAGCACACCCATAGTTTAGCCTAAAATTGATTTCGAATTCGGGGGGGGGGGCAGGTTAACGCTAGCCCCCCCCGGTTGGATTTACTCAGCCAAAATGCTAGCACAGGTGCAAGATACCTAGCAGTCCTAGTACAACCTAGCACACCATTTTTTAAAGCTAGCACACCCATAGTTTAGCAAAAAAATGATTTAGAATTCGGGGGGGGGGGCAGGTTAACGCTAGCCCCCCACAGGTGCAAGATACCTAGCACAACCTAGCACACCATTTTTTAGAGCTAGCACACTCATAGTTTAGCAAAAAATTGATTTCCAATTCGGGGGGAGGGGGCAGGCTAACGCTAGCCCCCTCCGGTTGGATTTACTCAGTCAACTCAAAATGCTAGCACAGGTGCAAGATACCTAGCACTACAGTGCCTCTATAGAAGACAGTGGCGACAATAGAGGGACTCATTTTTGATTGGCTGCAGAATATCGGCTATGTTTTGTCGAAAGTTATTTGTGTTTACAGTTTGATTCTATGGAGATTTATGCAATTTTGTGTTAATATATTTTTGTTTTTGTTATTTGTGCCTGTTATTGACTATTTTGTGAGAAAAAATTAGAACAGAAAGAAAAGGAAGAACAAATACATTATTGAATGAGTTCGACAAAACATGGCGGGTGGGCGGAGCTTAGGCGCTATTGTCGCCACTGTCTTGTATAGAGGCACTGTACCTAGCACAACCTAGAACACCATTTTTTAGAGCTAGCACACTCATAGTTTGACAAAAAATTGCTTTCGAATTCGGAGGGCGTGGTTAACGCTAGCCCCTCCCTGTTCGATTGGATTTTCTTCGTCAAAATGCTGGCATTGATAGAAAAATACCTAGAACACCAATTTTTAGAGCTGCAGATCTGTGGAGAAGCCAAAAATTGCTTCTAGATTCGGAGCGCGAAAACATCAAATGAATAATCTGATCGATTTGATTATTCCAATTATTATTGGTTGTTTGTTCTTTCATTAAATCGCAGCTAGGGTTGCCACCTCTCCGGGTTTCACCCGGAGTCTACTGGTTTTTACATGGTCTTCAGTCTCCGGATTACTAGGTGTTTTCTCCGGGTAAAACCGCATTTAACACAAAAAAAACGCATTTAAAAAAGAAAAATAGAATTTAGCAACAGCGCAATCCTGTTTGTGTAAATACGGTTTCTCTCGGAGAAATTGAGAAATTCTCCGACTCCGACATGCAGTTTGGCGATAGAATAGACAGCCCACGAACCTCAAAGCCTCATAATCTCCTCAAGAATATTAAACACTACTACACGTCCGCTCATTGGACTCGATTTTTGGAATCAAGACTATAGTGTTGCACCGTTATCGAAGTCATCAACAGTGTCGTTAACTGTTTGCGTCAGCGGTCGTAGTGTCGTTATGAAGATAGGCTATTCTGTTTAGTGTGTAATATTCTTGAATCTTTTTCTCCAACCGTCTCAACTCCCAACCTCAAGCAAAGTTTCCCCAAGCAACATCCGGTGATGCTGGGGAGGGGGGACTTGTGTATATACATATAGACAGATAGTAAAGTGTAATGCATCTGTTGCATTGTAGATCTGCAGATTTTCTTTTTCAGCTTTCTTTCAATAATGGTTTTTTTTTCTCCGGTTCAACTTACTTTCAAAGGTGGCATCCCTAATCGCAGCTGTTTTTATAATTTTTTTCTACGAGCGTGCGGAAAAGTGCACCTTACCGCACGTTGAGGTCATGTAAGTATCACTTTTCCGCATTACTTTTCCGCACTCAAGGCGAAAAAGTAGAATACCTGAAATTTTTGTATACATCAGGGTGTCCCAAAAAGATACCGACAAACTTTGAGGGGTAGTAAGGAACATCAAAACAAGCATTTTTGTTTATATAAACATATGTCCGCAAATAATCCATTTGGGCTGCAGAGCAAAAAAACTGTTTGGTACTCTTATTCTTCGCAATAATTAAATCACTGTTTACCTACTTATTAATTTTGCTTTATTAACAAATAAATTATGGTTTCCTCTGAGGTTTACAATAATTATTCAAAATGTTGACCATTTACTTCAATGAAAAGATTGCACCGTCGGGACATTGACTGAAAAGTTTAGTCTTCGAAACACCTGTTCGTAATGAGGAAGAGCAGTTAGCAAGAGAATCTTAGGCAAGGAAAGAGAGGGGACTCGTATCACAGCAGGTGAAAATGAAGCAGTTTGCCACCAAAAAATGTCTGCTTTTTTCATAACATAACCTAGAAAGCATATTGTTTTTTGCCTGTTAAATGTAATCCCGTCGACTTTTTTTTCTCTGCGGGTTTTGCAGCCATATGCTAGCAATCCACCATGCTGAATATCACAAAAATGTTAGTCTGAAGGAAAATTCACATAGTGACACCATGAAAAATTGTCGCCATTATTTGGTGGCAAACGGTCACAACCAGCTGCTAGTGCAGGTAAGGGCGGGTATTATAAAACTGCTTTGACAGTTAACTTGAAGTTAACTTTTTGAATTACATGTAATTCCAGAAGTTAACTTTAAGTTAACTCACAAAGAAGTTTTATAATGCTCGCCCTAAAGGATGTTACGCGTCCTCTCTCTTTCCTTGTCTAAGGCAAGGATACTGGCGAGTTGTACCCATGTAGAAGCTATTCCCGGAATATTCCGATAGTGCAATCTTTGCATTCCTACGTAGAGTAGGAACAGCAAATCTCTTTACGTGCCAGGTGTGTTAAATGTGTGCCAGCATTTTGACGAAGAAAATCCAATCGAACGGGGAGGGGCTAGCCTTAACCACGCCCTCCGAATTCGAAAGCAATTTTTTGCCAAACTATGAGTGTGCTAGCTCTAAAAAATGGTGTGCTAGGTTGTGCTAGGTATCTTGCACCTGTGCTAGCATTTTGGCTGAGTAAATCCAATTGGGGGGAGCTAGCGTTAACCTGCCCCCCCCCCCCCCAAATTCGAAATCAATTTTTTCCTATACTATGGGTGTGCTAGCGTTAAAAATTGGTGTGCTAGGTTGTGCTAGCTATGTTTTACCTGTGCCAGCATTTTGGTAATGAAAATCAATTCGGGGGGGGGCCAGCTTAACGGAGCTCAAAAACCGGGAAAATTGAATTCTAGAACCAATCAATAACCGGAAATATTCGAAAATTGAATTTTGAACTATAAAAAGAATGAGCCGACTCGAATGAACAAAAAACACTGAACCGAGTCACCGCATCTTAAATGGTAATTAATATTGATTTTAGCATGTTAGTCCGCTGTTTTTTGAGTATAAACAATTCATTACATTGTTCATACGTATTTTTTTTTCAAAGTTGACAAAATAACAAATGATTCATACCAAGAACACAGATTACGTACATACAGATGCGAAAGAGCGGCGAATTCGTGGTTCAAGAATAATTTGAAAGACATAGACTGGCCGCACCAATGCCACATCAATATATTTTGAACATATTTATTATATAAATGCGGAAGCTCAATAATATAATATTATTTCTTTAATTGGTTCACAAACAGCAAAAAAATATTTTTTTCTACCCGCAAAAATATGTAAACACACAGGCTGGAACATGCTCACGCACTTGGCTACGTTAATTGTCCTGACGCGGGCGATCTTTATCTATGCGTCGGAGCGCTGGCGGCCCGGCTTCGTCACAGAATATCGTCGACGACAAGTATACGTACTTTCGCATCTGTATTAGGTAATCTGTGCCAAGAACGGAATATTTTATTGGTGTTTGTCACTAAAATAATAGTATATTATGCAATGATCATGTAATGATAGCCATTAATACACGAGCATGTTGTAGGATAAGAAACGAGCTGCAGGCGAGTTTCGTATATAACATGCGAGTGTATTAATGGCCATTACATGAGAGTTGCATACACTATTTTTTCTACTGCCATTGATAAAACTTATGATATTTAAATATGTCAACATTATGCTTAACTTTGAATAGAGATTTCCTAATTGAGTAATCCATACAGTTGAAGGTTTCATTTTTTGTTGTAATTCTTCAAAATATACTATCAAAACATTTTCTGAAAAGGATGATGTGTTTTTGGTGTTTCCAATCCATAAATTGTCCATATAATTTTTCGTAAATTTTCTTAGACTTGCCCGGTAGTATATTATTACCTGCATTTTTCGCCCTTTCTGTAATCTCTGGAGGTGTTAGTGAAAATTCTTCGTTATCGCTCAATATTTCCATAATAATTCCTTCTCCCTAACTTAAGGTATTAACTTTTAATAACAATTCGAGGTATTTTTGTTTATAAAATTATTGTTTTTCGCTAAATTACCATGGAAAAGCTATAAACAGAGTGCTGCCAACATTCAAAAAAAAAAAATTCAAATTTTTTTAACTGATGGCGCCATCTATTGACAATGTATAATAATGAAAAAAGTAAAAATTCTTCCTTATCATTCATTATTTCCATAATAATTATTCTTTGTCCCAAACTTTAGGTAACTTTTAAACAATTCGGAGTCTTTCTTATAGTTATCAAAATAATTGTTTTATGCAAAATTACCGTTTAAAATGTTTAATAACTTAACTAGTGCTGCCATCTATCAACATTGTATAATATTAAAAATGAGTATTATAATGAAAATCTGTATTGTAATGAAGTTCATTATGATACAGATTTTAATCGTTTAATAGCGTATTATGAAATGTCAGTAGAAAAATAACTTTAAATTCTAAGGCCTGTATCAACACTAAAACTACTTTAAATAATACAAATGAGTACACCCTTTGATTTGAAATTTTGTACTCTACAAAAAACATGCCTTGTACTTTTTTGTTTAAACTTACCGTTTTTGAGAAAATTCCAACAAACCCAAAAAGATGTACCTTTGGGGGTGGTTTTGGGGTTGCGCCCCCTATCGGATTTTTTGGGATTTTTAGGTGCATATTCTGTTAAGGTAGGATTTTTAACTATCCGGCATTGCGGTATGCGGCAGCGGTGTGCGGTAACGCGATGTTGCGGATATCGCAACCCGCATGCTGTTGGCGGCAAATTTGTTTTTTAACTGTCAGGCAAATATTTTTGGAGTCGCGATTAAGAAATGGAATCAGCTACTCGTCGTACTATTGCTGCGATTATCTTGTTCGAAGAAGATGAAGAAGAAGAAGCTGTATTTCACTGTTGTGAAAATCTCAGTGAAATATCAAACATTTCTAAAAGTCGTGCATATTTTCGTTGAACGTCACTTAAATGATAGTGAAACTCAATTTAAAGCATGCCTAAGAGTTTCACGTCACCTGTTTTACTATATTTTGAATGCAATAAGGGGATATAACAACAGATAAGCCTCAAAACTTTAGTATTTTGCATTCTCGTGGGACGTCGCACACTACTGCGGTGTCGTCGAAAAACATTTTCGAGTTTTTCAGCGGCACGCCGCAAAGACACCTTGCGACGCCGCAGTGCCGTTGACGCATAACGCATGGTAACAAAACAGTTTGATGTTACAACATGGTAGACAACTCACCGGCACGTCGCAAAGCCGCACACCGCAATGCCGGATAGTTAAAAATCCTACCTTAAGGCTTAACGATCACGTTAAATAATGGAAATCGGTAAATAACGGTCGGACTTATTCTGCAACATCGCTTGTAAAGATTGATCGTTACGAATTAGTTATTTAACGATGACTACGAACGATTGTCGTTACTAAACGATTTGCCCTTTTCTGTATCACCTTACAATCGGTATTTAACTATTGATAACCTATAAATTTAATCGTTACATAAGGGCAGCTATAGAAGTTATCGTTGTTAGTGAGATCAGTGGTGAATCCACGTGAAAGTGAAAAAATACTGCAGTATCGATATTGTTGAAAGGATAGAGAATATTTTGAATGAAGCGGTGGAGGAATTGGACCTAAGAAATAATAAAAATGTGATATCACACAATTGAGAGATTTCAGTAACCCGTTCAATTTACCTGACAAGACGCCGAAGGAACACTACCGATTAGACAGACATCAGACATGTAGCCCATAAGCCCAATACGTTTTTCGTCAAATCCTATCTGATTTGAACATTGCTGTGAGGCGTGCCAAAGTACCACCAGCCACCAGTAATCCAATGAAGAAGTTGCATAAAATTTTATTTTGATGCAAAATGTATTTAAAGTGAAGCAAAATACTCTAGAAGTATATTTCCATATTCAAATCCTCTTTATACTGAACCACTAATAAATAATTAATTTAGGGCGCGAAAATGCTCTCAAATTCGTTATGACGTCATGGAACAGTAAACAAACAAAAGTGTGGTTATGTTAACGTAATACGTAAGCCGTCAGACACTTGTGTTTACATCGAATTCTACCGATGGATCCACCATTCTATGTTGGTCATTGTCATTTTCCATTCACTAAACAAAGATACTCCTCCTTTTTATTCTGATCGGCGACTTCACCGATAAGTTAGCTATCTTTGTTTAGTGAATGGGAAATGACAATTATCGACATAGTCGCATAAACCAATGACATAAAACACAATTGACAATGGGTAAGACAGAGAGGGAGTACCGAGACTCGTTTTGAAGGATACTGTCTTGTGACGTCATTGATTTACGACTGAGTTTTGGCGCGAAGAGAGTTATTTTGAATTTCTATATTTTTTTTACAGAAAAACTATTAGTTGATAATTTAAAATTTATATGGCAAGTGACTTTTTACAATGTGAAAAATTTAATAACAGAATAAAAAAAATCTGCAAATTCCTCATTCTTTTCAGCCTTACATTTTTTTCGGCAATGGCAGCTATCAGAAATCAGTTGGAAATGATTTCAATTGCTCATTATCGCAATCGGCAGTCAGCAGGGCTCTACGGCTCTACATAAAGTGGTTATCGTTGAGATATAAATTATAATAAATTAAACTGCTTTCTTATTGTTTTAGGAGCACGTGGCATTGCTTTGCTTTTTTGAAACCTTTTGCCTCCATTATTTATTGAAGTTTTATCTGCTCAATAACACCACAAATACCGGAAAGCGAACAACGACGACCAAAAATCAAAATACAGAAATATAGGTTATGATGTTATAGGCAATCGTTCGTAAAGTATGTTTTTTTTTTAAAGATAATTCCCCAAGTCAAAAATTTAGTAACTATGTTGGCAACACAAGCCTTTTCTACATAAAAAAATTGAAAGCATTGACAATTTTACATTGTATTGCCAACAGAATGTCATTTTGACTTTTATCTTTAAAAAAAAAAAACAGATTTTAGCTCGTAACGGATCGTTATAAACTTTCCCAATGACACCGCCTAACGATCAACCATACAGTTTTACTAGCCTACGAGGAATAGCCATTATTGCGAGTAGTATACTCTACTTTATTTACGATAAATTAATTTATATTAGATTTTTAATGAATAAATTTCATTCATCTCAATTCTCAATACAAATCCATAAGCACTACATGTTTGACACTGACACTTTTGAGGAATAATGGACCATTACCCTCTATTCGTCGTTATTCCCTGGGGCATTATACTGCCAACAGCACAAGTATAAAACTTACATTACCTATACATTAGTCGTTAATGAAATTAATAATACAGAAATAACAATAAAAATAAAACATGGTATCAGGCATATGGCATATACCTATTATACTAGCGTATATCGCGCCTTCCCTATTTACCCAATGTGCGGTTTTTGAAGCAAACAAAGAGAGATAAAGTTATATGATCTCGCATAAGTCTATCTTTGTCAAACGAAGGAGATCGAGGTTATGAACTGCGCTTGCGTTAAACTCTAGATTCTTATTGGTCGGCGGTTGCCATTTTGCATCAAGCTTTTCGTGCCGTGTTGCCATGTCAAGCTAAAAAGAACAATGAATTAGGATAATTTTTTGAGGTTATAATTTGGTCGATTGGTATTTTGATTCCAAAACACTAATAAAAATAAATATATTGGTTTATTTGTCGAAATCGAGTATGTGTTACACGCACCAAAATACAAAATTCGTCATGTTTCTTGTGAATGTTTAAATAACTCGAAGATAAAAATAATTTTATTGGCAACACTGCAATATCAGCTGTTTAAAATGAAATCTTATTGGAGGAATAACTTCAAATTGACGCATGCGCATTGGAAAGACGAGTTCACTTGAGACAAAGAAGGCATCGTTCTATCTCATAATGTTTGCTTCAAGAACTCAAACCAACCCGCGATATGCGTAGTATAATAAATATATGGTATCAGGTGTGTTGCTGAAGAGAGTTAAAAATTTGTGAAAGGAGAAAAGTGAGGTTAAAAAGCACATTTTCCAATTCCCTTCAAAAGAAAAATTAGGAATAATGGATTATTCCAAGCCTCACAATACCTTTAATCAGTCTAAAACCAATAAACCAGAAGATGTGTTATCATGTTTTGATGACCACTTTTTGCCCAAAACAAATGATAGCATTAGCATAGGGGGAATTCATAAGAATCGTGCACTTTGTGCCAAATCTTTCAAAGGACCCCGCAATATTTAAATGGAAATTGGTTACCCGTGATATTTGGATGAAATTTAAATATGTTATTGAGGATGCCGTAGGCAACATTTTTTACCATGGGCACAACCCTGTATATGTGACAGGTGAGGCGTGGTTAGCTGTCAAATATTCAAATCAAATCAAATAAATCAAATCAAATAATATTTATTAACAGTTTCCTAGTTGAATACAGTATACTTTCTTAATACCTATCTCTTAAAGGACTGCAAATAAACATTCTCATGCATTATAAAGCCTTAGAGGCTTGTTTGCAAAAAAAGAATATTAATTTACGTTCCTCAAAACAGAGTATAAACATGTATAAAATACTGACTTCCTTACTCTATAAATCCTTATAACTACTTAACAAATATTTTTTTTTTCTCTATAAACTATATGAAATAAATCTTGAAAATAAATGTTATAATCCTACCCACTAAAGAAAATGGATAATTATTTGTTAAACACATTTTTGAATTATTCACTATAGCATAGTAAGTTCTATTTAAATTAAATCTGATATGTCTAAATCGGGAAAAAAGGTCACAATTTGGTTTAGAATGTCTATATCGGGTAAAAGGTCATTATCGTGAAAGCGTCTAAATCAATAGAGAGTTATTGGACGTGCAATAAGGACAAGCAGTATTTAAATTGGCCTTATTTTGACATCTACGCATGCGCATTTGGGTCTGAAAATAAGGATTCCCTTAATAAGGTTACTGCTTGTCTTTATTTGTGTATGGTTAGTGCGAGGCAGTAAACTTCCCTTATTTCGATATTTCTGACATTTTTGACGACATTGACGTTTCGCTTTTCGACGATGACGTAATTTTACTTAGAGAATTTGTTTTTTACAATAGTTTCTCATTTTACTGTAGGTAACATCAAAAAATGGGTAGAAGCAGAAAATCACAAACAAAAATTAACACGTTTTGTGATTAACACTTTTTGAGGTTGAAATTTATAAACATAACTAGCAGCTGTCAAAATTATGAATACAAAATAACGTAATACTCTAACACCTACAACAGTCTTCCAATAACTGTCATTTCCGCGGAAAAATAGTGCTGATGCACTAATAAAATAACGTAGATCCTTAATACTGCGAGGCAGTATTTAATAGTTCCAATAACTCTCTAATATGTGTGTAATGTCATTTGTTTTTGCTCGTATTTTTATTTTATTTTTACTTTTCAATTTTTTTATTTTAGTCTATTATTTCAGTTTACAATTTGATATATGTATATATATTTTTTTTTTCCTATTTATTGTAATATGTTTTTTAGGTCTATCCAGCTATGTACTACCAGTCTGGGGAGGTTTTTTAGCCATGATTTTATTTGGTTTCTAAATATTTTTGGTCTTTGAAGCTGTCTTATATTTTCCGGAATGTAGCTGTAAATTTTTGGTGCTAGTAAATAATAACTTCTTTGGGTTTGAGTCTTTTCTGCTCTTGGAATTCTAAATAATACATTGTTTCTCCTAGTGTTATATCTATGTTCCAATGTTTCCAGACTAGCTTTATTTTTATATTGTCTAATAATAAGATGAAGACAAAATAATTTTCTTGTATCAAAGACATTAGATTCTTCATATAAGGCTTCAGTAGGATATAGAAATGGTCTCTTGTGAATTATTTTCAAACACCACTTTTGAACTTTCTCCAAACAAGCCAGATAATTGTTCGTTACGCCACCCCATCCTATGATACCATAAGTAATGTGTGGTTCAATTAATGCTGAGTATATAATTTTAAGCTGAGATAGTTTGAAATATTTTTGCAAGTGTTTTATTTTGTAAAGCAATGATCTAATTTTTTTGGTAACATAACATGTGTGGGCGTCCCATCGTAAATGACAATCAATAAAAAGTCCGAGATATTTAATTTTTAAAATTTTCTTAATTTTGATTTTTTCGCACTTACATAGGTTTTGATCGAAGATAGTTAAGGTTTCAAAATTTGGCAAATTTGTTGAGTATAACGAAAATGGCATGAAATAAGTTTTACTGTAGTTTACAGTTAAACTCATGTTTTGAAAATAATGAAACATTTTTTGTAGTTCTTTCTCAGCTTTTTGTTTAACTTCGTCGCAGTCATCTCCTTCAAACCTAACCACCGTGTCATCACAGTAGGTTGTTATCTCCCCATCAATATTTTGTTTAAAGAGATTGTGTACATATATATTGAATAATATTGGGCCCAGTACTGTTCCTTGTGGTACCCCGCATGTTATTGTTTTTTTGTTACTTTTTGTGTTCTCCATTTCTACAAATTGACTTCTGTCAGATAAATAATCCTTGAATAACCTGTGGGCTGGTTCGTTTGCTCCAATGGTTCGAATCTGTTCTAGGAGTATATCATGTTCTACTGTATCGAATGCTTTAGAAAGGTCGATGAAAACTGCCAGAGAAGGCTTTCTTCGATCCAAAGCTCTATAAATATGAGTTGTTACATTCTCTATTGCGTCTTTTGTCGATCTTCCTTGCCTAAAGCCATACTGTTTTTCAGCCAATATATTCTGACTTTCCAGAAAAGTTGTCAAGCGTTTTTTTATTAGTTTCTCGAAAATTTTAGTAAAATTTGTTATCAAAGACAAAGGTCGATAGTTGGAGACATTTGTTTTGTCTCCAGATTTATGCAAAGGCTTTATTATTGTTGTTTTGAATGAATTTGGACATATTCCTGCTTTGAAAGACCTATTAATTATACATTTTAAAGGTTGTGCGATATCTTCTGATACTGATTGTATTAACTCAGCTGTGATTTTGTCATATCCCGGAGATTTTTTCTTTTTTAATTCTTTTATCGTCTCTATTATTTCTTTACAATTTGTTCTCTTTAAACAAAACTTTTTATTATTATTTGTTTGTTGTTCATTGTTTACTTGTTGAGGATTCATATGTTGTTTTATATTTGATTGTGGTTCATTAGTATTTTGTTGTGTACATCTTTTTATATTTTTTGCTAATGTTTCTCCGACATTTGTAAAA
Organism: Ceutorhynchus assimilis; assembly: GCA_917834065.1. NCBI lineage: Eukaryota > Metazoa > Arthropoda > Insecta > Coleoptera > Curculionidae > Ceutorhynchus > Ceutorhynchus assimilis. Next base: position 705,213 of record OU892288.1, on the reverse strand, counting down.
TAGTTAACAAAATAATTTGCAATTTGTTGCTTTTCCATTAGTATTTCTCCATTTTCATTTTTTAGTTCTTTTATTTCGGTTTTTTTCTTTCTCCCACAAATTTTATTAACCGTGTCCCATATTTCTTTTGAGCAATTATCATTTTTTATTTGTTTTTGATAATATTCAGCCTTTGTATTTTTAATAAGTAAGTTCAATTTGTTTCTGTAGGTTTTGTATTCTCTCACATTTTGATCTGTTGGGTCTTTTAAATATTTTTTAAAGAGTTTATTTTTTGTTTTGATAGATCTAATTAATCCAAAAGTTATCCATGACTCTTTTTTCAAGGTAAAATTTATTTTGGAGACTTTTGTGCAATTTTCTATGTTTTTTTTAATCGTATTAATAAAGTTATCTGTACTAATGTTTACATTTTGTTCTTGGTATACATCCTCCCATGTTTCGTGTTTAATGTTTTCAATAAATTTTTTCCGATTGAAAAATGTTTTAGTTCTTTGCAGATGCTCGTCCTTTGTTCTAGTCTTGTCTGAAAAAACCAATTGTAAAAATGTTATATAATGATCTGTGACATTTGATTCGAATACAACAGGTATAGTTTTCGAACAGTGTATGTGAGGTTTCCTTCTCAAAAATATATGGTTTATACAGCTCAAAATACCATTTTGCTGTCTAGTGCCTATATTTATAGTGGACATGAAACCTTCTTCATATAAACTGTTCAAATAGTCTTCTTTTTCTTGATAATTACCTAAAATATCTATATTCATATCTCCTAAAATGAAGTGTAAGTCACTATTTTTACTGGAATTCCTAATATATCTCGAAAAACATTCAACAAACTCTTTTTCGCATGTGGAAGGTGATCTATAAATTCCTGTAATATCTATGGATAATCCAAAAAACTTAAGTGACAACAAAATACTCCTCTGCATACCAATTTTTTCAATTTTATAATTATATGGTATATTATCTTTCAAATAAACTATAACTCCATCGTGAGAATTTAAATCACCCTCATTATAAATTAATTCATACCCGCTTAGTTTATGAATTGATAAGTCGAGAATTTGAAATGTTTCTGTCAAAACAATGCATTGGAAATATGTTGAAATTTGTTGAATGGTTAACCAAAACTCATCAAAGTTTTTGTTTATACTCCTAATGTTTTGATGTAAAATCTTGAAATTTAAATTTTGATTTTTTATGAGTAAGTTTTGGCACTGATTAAAATTTTGAGCAAGGTGAGTTTCTATTTCATTGGTTTCAAAGTTTTGTATATAGTTATCCATTATAATAATAATACTATTATATTATTTACTTGTATCGCTCGTTTTCTTCTCTAAAAATAGAAATACGATTAGATACAATCAGAAAAAAAGAATTCTGTAAGGTTTTCTAAAATAAACTTAAATCAACAATAGAAAAAAACACAATATCTGAGCAAAACCGAAAAGCATGCAAAATATACAGAAACAAAAGGTACACCAAAAATAGGTAAGTCTAGGTATTGATTTTGTTTGTTACTTTTTTTTTTTTTGTTTTGCGAAATATGTGTTTTCTCTCTTCAGGTGTGTAGGTATATAGGTTTTGTATGTATATATTTTTAAATCAGACTGTTATGTTATAAAATAAATTATCCACATATTTTCAACTTAAAATAATGTTGGGTGTGATCCGAGTAATCTATAATTTGTTTTTGTTTAATAAAACATAAAATTGTTATCGATGTCTTCTTGGTTTCTTCCCGTGGTTTCTAGTGTGAGCTGGACTGGGGGGTGTACGTATTTTCTTTTTTCCCTTTTTTTGGTTTTCTGTTAGTGTTGGAGTTTTTTCTTTGTTATTTTTTCGTTCTTCTTCTGTATCAGGCGAATCTTCCTCCGTGTCATACTCTGTGTCACTGTTAGTGTTAGCTTCTTCCAGGTCTTTCGCAGAATAGCTATTATTTCCTATTTGAAGCTTGAAACCTTTGATTGTGCATTCGATATTATTGTCTCTATTTTTCCTGAGATGTTTCAGTAATATCTTTTGTTCTTCTCTATCAGAGGGGCAAAGATCGTTGGCTATTGATATTTTTAAATTTTTCAGGTTTTTTAATTTTTCTTTATCCTTGAAAATATCTAGTTTTCTAATGAATGATAAAAACTCAACTACGATGGGCGAATTTTCCTTGTTTCCAAGTCGGTAAATGTTATTCACTTCTTTTAAACTCAAGTTTAAACTTAATAGTGAGTTTAGTTTTTCCACTGTTTCATTATAAATGTTATTTGAAGTCTCTGGAGTGAAACCAAAGATCAAAATATTGTTTTTACGTACTCTCCGTTCCAGTTTCAAGCACTGTTCACTAAGTTCTTCGTATTGTTTTTTGTTCTTCTTTGAATGCTTTTGAAAAATGTCATCCAATTTTCGCACTAGTTCAGATTTCACACTATTCGAGTTTTCCACTAAAAGTGATTTAATGTTCTCTAGAGTTACTGGACCTGCCATTTACACTATAATTTTAATGAAAATTGTTCCAAATGTTCAAAATAAAAATAGTTGTTAACTCAAACCGGTGAGTATCGAGTAGGTAAATACAAAAATACGTACAATAAGTGTTTTTGTTTATCGAGCGGTACCGTTCTATTCAGGCTGTGTAAAAAAAACCTGCCAAACCTAGTGGGATACCCGTAAAAACTGCAGACCCTGGTATGCAATAATCGCCTCTATTTATAATATGCCTTAGGACATACCTGTATTTTTCATAATAAGGGATGATAGGTTTTAGTAATTTTTACATCGTTGTATTCCTTGCACCACTAACATCAAGTAACCCACAGAAAATTAATTAATTTGTCACTTTTTCTCAAGTAAATTTAACTTTTCAGTAGGAGGCACTAAAAACACGTCCACATACTCTGCTTATTTACCGTATCATATTGGAATCTTATATCCAAAAGCAGAGTAACTATGGCAGATTTTGATGAACAAAAAATCTATTTCTACTAAGTCGACCAAGTTAAGTCGAAAAATGTCAACCATTTTGACACCTGCCAAAACCCTGTCAAACGGCGGCACTTATCTCTTCCAGTTTTCAATATTTCATGATGTCATTTGACACTTTTAACTTGTATGTAAATTCTGAATTCAAAAATTGAAAAAAAAAAGACAAAACTGTCAAAACCTGTCATTTGTTTTAGTAGAAAAAAATACTCTAATCTGATTCTTTTTTGTTTCAAGGTAGTTTATTGGTGATAAAACATTAAACAAAGTTCATGCATGTCACATTTTGACAACTGTCAGAATCTGTTTTTGCTTTTTGGTTCATATTGAGTTTGTTTGCTTAGTGAAGTTCTACAACTATAATGATAGAATAATACAATAATACAATAGAACTAAACCTTCACTAAGCAAACAAACTCAATATGAACCAAAAATCTATTAACAGATTCTGACAGTTATCAAAATGTGACATGCATGAACTTTGTTTAATGTTTTATCACCGCTAAACTACCTTGAAACAAAAAAGAACCAGATTAGAGTATTTTTTTCTACTAAAACAAACGACAGGTTTTGACAGTTCTGTCATTTTTTTTTTCAATTTTTGAATTCAGAATTTACATACAAGTTGAAAATGTCAAATGACATCATAAAATATTGAAAACGGAAAAAGATGAGTGCTGCCGTTTGACAGGGTTTTGACAGGTGTCAAAATGGTTGACATTTTTCGACTTGACTTGGTCGACTTAGTAGACATCGATACTTCGATTATCAAAATCTGCCATAGTCACTCTTCTTTTGGATATAAGGTTCCAATATTTGACAGATAACCACGCCTCACCTGTCATATACCGGGTGGTCCTCCGGGAATGACATCGATTGCTTATGGGAAAACTGTGAAAGGTAAAAATTTGAAAATTTGGCAACATAGCAATGTCGATGGGGGACATCCAGGTAAAATATTTTCAAGATGGCGGCATTTCCGGTCATACCGGAAGTTGATACCAACTCGGTTATTTTAAATAGAACACCCCATATATTAATGTATTTTTGGATTCTACATAAAATTCTGAGCAGATTTCATATAATATACCCTATACCTAAGTTCAACTGTTTTGGAAATATTGACAGTTGAAAATTGACTTTTTGCAACTTTGACAGGCTGTAAAACCTGAACAATTAATTTTAGAGGAAACCCGATTTGACATTCCTATCTTAGATTTTTATAAACTATCATTTGACATCAACTTTGAATTAAATCCATGATTAAAAATTTCAGTTAAATTTAATCTCCGTTTAAGTTCAAAGTTGGTGTCAAATGATAGTTTATCAAAATCTAAGATAGGAATGTGAAATCGGTTTTCCTCTAAAATTAACCAATTAGGTTTTACAGCTTGTCAAAGTTGCAAAAAGTCAATTTTCAACTGTCAATATTTCCAAAACAGTTGAACTTAGGTATAGGGTATATTACATGAAATCTGCTCAGAATTTTATGTAGAATCCAAAAATACATTAATATATGGGGTGTTCTATTTAAAATAACCGAGTTGGTATCAACTTCCGGTATGACCGGAAATGCCGCCATCTTGAAAATATTTTACCTGGATGTCCCCCATCGACATTGCTATGTTGCCAAATTTTCAAATTTTTACCTTTCACAGTTTTCCCATAAGCAATCGATGTCATTCCCGGAGGACCACCCGGTATACAGGGTTGTGCCCATGGTAAAAAATGTTGCTTACGGCATCCCCAATGACATATTTAAATTTAATCCAAATATCACGGGTAAACAATTTCCATTTAAATATTGCGGGGTCCTTTGGTATAGTCTTAGTCTTAGGCATGGTCTTGAGGTTTTAGGAAACTATCGCAAGCAATTTGTGCGCGGCCTCTGGTGGCCTGCTGGCTATAAATCTAATATGGCCGCTAAATACCTGTATTGGTATTTTTGAGAGATGCCCTTCTATAAGACAAAAAATCTTGAGTAATACAACTTTTTATGGGTTAATCATTAGATTCTCCAACTTTCCATATATACTAATTGATTCGGTGTTGCCGTTTATTTTCACAGTCTTGCAAAACCATTTTGACTGATCAAGTCTATACCCAAAATAAACTCATCTTAATCAATTTATTTTTCTCCATGCTCATTTGCGATCCCTCCAGTCACTGTACGTAGAATAACCTGCTTGAAATTGGCTTTGTATTCAACTTTTTGGCAATGTTCGAATTTAGTAGGTATGGTATACGGTTGCCCCTGTGTCCACTGTTTTAATGATATTTCTCCCATCAATATTTCCTTCAATAAACAAACTGTCCGCAGTCTTTCCTGATGGTTATGATTCCAGGGGCTTTACTTGCACTAGTCAACACCCGCCTCTTCGTGTTGGCTAATTGCAGTTTTCCTACTTTTTTTTTCCTGGATCTCCTTTGAAGGCTGAGAGTCACCAGAAGCTTTGTTGCTTTGTTGGCTTAGATATTCTATGCCGCTTCAATTTCTAGGGCTTTGATCAAGGCTCCGCCGCTACTTGATGTTTTTTTTTATGAGCGGCGCTCTAACGCATCGACAAGCGCCCTAAAGTTTTGTTAGAAAGCTGGCGAAAGAGCCTCTAATAAATCTAACGCAGGACCACATAATGCTACTACTCTGTAGCCATGTCATCGGAGCTCCAATTATTGGCCATTGCAACAGTCTCGAATTGACGCCTGAACATGGCCCACGATATCTGTTCTTTTATAACAAACAGGCCACCAGAGGTCGCGCACAAGTTGCCTGCGATGGTATCCTAAAACCATAAGACCATACCTAAGACTATACCAAATTTCAAGGAAGCTAGCTTTGTAATAAAATGGCGGAATTTACAATATGAACTACGACATACGACATATTTTATACTGTCAATCCCATCCAAACTTGGACTCTAAAACATGAAGGCAGGGAAAAAATCTGACGAGAGATGGTAATAACAATGTTGGGCGCACACAAGACAAGCTGCGACATGAATATCCAAGAGGTGCAAGACTTATCACACATACTGCTACTGAGTATAGAGACCGCGACAAAGATTTAGAGACGATTTGGAAAAGTAGCCAGAAGGAAGTGGATTAAGCTGGATGTGAGTGAATCGCTCAGATTAGAGAAAAGTTGGTATGTCCAATATTGGACGAAGAATACATATAAAGTCAATCTGAATGTGCTTTTGTACGAATTCGTGTACAATTTTCTCGCGTTAAGCAATACTAACGAATCGCCTAGGGGTATCCCTGAGAAGTCGTCAACCAGTAGCGCGGGGCGAGGCAGAGGTGGACAATCAACACAGCGGATTCAAAAGGCGAGAATCGAGAAATGTCGCAGGGACGTAGGCGAAGGTATGCGAAAAATGTCTAACCGATTTGAAATTTATTCTAATTTCGTATGCGTGTTAATTATGTCGGTTCTGGGTGCGATATATCGAAAATAATTAATGCGAAATCATTTATGGCTTTCGGAATGTCAGTAGCGTTGGTAGATGATTTTAAAACAATAGTTATAGGAAGCATAGGTAACAGCAATGAAATTGAAATTAATATTACTCACGCTGAGGTCAAACAAAACGAGACCTGAGTGATAAATTCTGCAGTGTTGTAGTCTTTCAAACGGTTTTGGCGTCTTTCGCATGGAACGTCTCGTCCTGTGTTTGAAAATTAAAAATTAGAAACCACTACCCATCGACATCCACTACCTATATATTCAATTGAAACATTATTTGCTTATACCTGTACTATTAATGAGTAAGGTAGTGATGTTTTGCCGTGATAATTTGGAGAGGAAAGAAAGTTAACTGAAGGCAGCGTTACAACTAAAGAAATAACTATAAGTACAAAGTTTACTGCTTCTTCCGTAAATAAAGCTCTTATCGTTGATAATTATTTATGAAAATATATCAACACACTTCTGCTTCAGGTTCTTCATTCTGATGATCCGATAACTATTTTGCAAGCTTTGTTTCAAATGTTTCAGGAAACTCCACACCTGCCTCCGAATTTAAATAAATGTACCGCCACTGTAGAAGTAAATATAGAAAGAAATGAAGGAATACACAAGGTGGGCGATTCGGTGATTCCGATGAAAAGCGACGATTCTTAGAATAGTTTTCGTACGTAACCATTAAAATGTATTTGCTAGATAGCAAGCTCTAAATTTAGCCGTGATGGTCCGTTAAGCATTACGCTAATTTCTAATCCAAATCCGATCCTACGTCAGCTCATTAGAATTCTTTGCCGTTGATTTGCGAATAATTTTTAAATTGAAATGCAGTCATTAATATTAATTTAAGTATGATGAAGACAAAGAAGTCTCGAGAGGTGGAAATATTGTTGTGGTATAGTAAAATTAGTATAGTTTGTCTGAAAATGGTGGATACACAATGAAAATTTGTAGGGATGTCTATGTTGTTCGAATTTGTGATAGAATATTTATATAAATGTTTGCCAAGCAAGAGACGCGTCTAATTGTAATTGCCTTGTACATGATACATTTATGTCATATAGGTAACGCGTAAAACACATTTCTCGCTACTCAATGCGTAGTTGGTGCAGCCAGTGATGTTCACACCTAGTTTCCATTAGTTTCGCATCCCCCACAATTCACGAAAACCTACCTTGTATCCTAATTCCCCGAACACCGGATTCTTTTCTCTTGATTCGTTACCTCGTAGGCCCAAAATAAATTTAAAAAAAAAACTACCTGCAGGGTGGTATAATTATCTCAGTTAAACTTTGTCTCAGTTATCTGGTTATGGGTTAGGTATATGAGATGTGGTGCAGAATATAGGGCCAGGACTGGAAAGGAAATAACGAAAATAAGCACCGAATCCAAGGATTACGTAGACTTGCAATAAAGAACCAACTTCTTCATCACCTTGAAGCACTCTTTCAATGGAAGTTTTTGGTATTCCTAGAGTCTGTTATAACAAGGATCATTATGATTGTCGGATTAGTAGTTTTTGAGCAGCGGCTGTAGAAATATTCTGTTATTTTTGTTTGTCCACTTGCGTATTATCTCGTTCGAAAGCACCTCTGTGAATGAAATAACGATTGAATTCACTAGATAGATGGGCATGTCCACCATAAAATTTTCATCGAGACTCGACTTTAAACTAGCTCAATCAAGCCAATTTTCATCGAGACTCGGCCTAATGTTGGCTTCGACAGCTCCTACATCATTCGTACCTCGAATTCGCGGCGAATTACAAGGCTTCCAGCGGAACCCTCGATAAAGAGAAGACCAAAACCAAGTACATCAGGACCAGGACAGAAAATTTCACGCCGGTGCGCGCATGGCAGTTGAAGATATAGAAAAGCTAGAAGAACTAGGAGTCGCTGTCGCAGAAGTCACCCAACTCACTAACAGTCGCAAGAACACACTCAACCAACTAGTAGCATAAATAAGAAGAAGTTGTTCTTTGATTTAATAAAGAATTCATCAAAATCGGTCCAAAGAATTGCTTCTTTGATCACATGAACTCTACGTTAGTGAAGGAAGAACAATTTCTCAATTCCTATTTCGATTCATCTTGTGTATGAACAACGACAATAGGCATCCCCCAATCTGAAAATTCAAAAATCTAAGTTCTTATGTTTTTTCATTTTAAATGACACTATTGGCCATTTGCACCGCTATCACTTAAGGGATGTTAAGGGATATTTAATTTAAGTGGAGCTTTTGAATGTGACTTTTGTTTCTACGAGATTCACATTCAAAGCTCCACTTGGATTAAATATCCCTTAAGTTATAGCGGTGCAAATGGCCGTAACTGTATATTGTACTATCTTTGAAATCCTCCTTAAATCCTGTTTCCATAAATATATAATATGTCTTTGTTCCAGCGGTTTTTGAACTATCAAAATCCAAAGTTCCTAAAACAAGCCTCGTCAGAAAATTAGATTTGATGCCTTGGCTGGTTTCCTTGCCTCGGCTATGAAACACTAGCTGCGGAATTGAATCTTGTGCTTTTCTACCTAGTGAAACAAAACCATTTAACAAAAATATTTCGATGAAAAAAATTACAACTTAATTTGAGATTGGGTATACTTACTTTTAGAGACTTATTCCTTAGAAATCCTGAGGAGCTCTTGACGCTCTTGTCTTTCACGTTCTCCCCGGAAATATGTATACCTAATATTATAGAGGTAATAGAGGTATACAACTTACCTTTTAGAAAAAACCGGCGACAGGTATAACCGACGTTCTATTTAACACCTCGAACAACACAAGACCGAAAAAACCGACTAGAACGAAGTACCTAGCAATGCATCCAGAAAATAGAAATGTAATTATTCTTATTTTAACATATTTTTCTAAGTCGTTGCCAGACTGCAGCTACCTTTACGCATGTGCTTAGGAACTGTATACATTAATGCCATGAACTGTTTCATTGTATTTATGATTTATCTTGATCTAATGGTTATAGCTTTGGTTCTAGGAATATTTGCTAGTTTTAAATGAATCGTACATTGTATCAATAAATTTCGTTCTTAAAAGGATAAGTTTCTAGTAGGGCTATATAAACCATATTCATATTATTCATATTAATATTCATTTAGGTATATTATGAATATTCTGTGGAAGCTCCATCAAAGAAATTTTCTTCAATATCAAGGTTTAATTTCATAATATTAACGAACTAAGTTCGTGTAACCGATGCACTATTCAACGTAGATTCATGTAGATGACTATATTCATAACTTACTGAAGCTTCATTCTTTATTCTAATGATAGCTGTTCATGAAATCATAATTTTTACAGTTTTCTGTACTTAGGATCAATGAAAATTTCACTGAATCAATGAAAATGTAATTGATGAAAGCAGTTCATTGATATTATGATGAAGATTTTTTTGAGTGCATAGACGTAATCCTCTTTGTTCCGCGTCAAAACAAAACGCCAAGATTTGGAAAATCGGAAAATCAGACGTCTCATGTACTTGGACGTACAGGTCTAGAAAAAGATTATCAACGGTTTACCTCAGCAATGCTTCAGATGCCATGTATTCGGCCACACTAAGTCAACGTGCAGGGTGCCCTAACGTTGCATGGAGAGGAGCGAGGCGCACAGATCGGCCACCTAAAACCTGCCACCCCCAGGAATTTACGTTTACGCTGGACAACTAACAGAGAACCAAACCTTCATCTTGGCCCAATATGAAGGATTGAATCTCTTTGAGAGGCTACGAGAAATTTCGTTTCAACCAGCCAAGTGGAGTGGTGTAGCAAAACTGGTAAAACCGTCCTACATAGAACAATCCTATATTAGAAGTAAATGACGATGTGGAGTTCATTCAGTCAGTATAGAGATTGAGACGATCAAAACCTGGAAGAGGACCGCTTCGGGGTACTTACCATCATAGGATATTTAAGTGGAAGAAAATTAATTGAAGAGTGGATTTCCACCACCATAATTGGTGAATTCTTAGTCTGAAACTCCACCGGCTCTAATCGGAATGGAGTCATCGGTGCTAAAATATCAACAATTAACGTACCTACCAGCTGGACTAAGCAAGCTGGACGTACCTATTATGAAGAATACCACAGACAAATTAATATCAAATGGAAACTACTGGAGAAAGTACACAATTAGAACAGTTTATATAATTGGAGCGAATCATAGACAAGTGGCAATCAAGCGAAGGTTCCAAGACAAGGTAACATTAGTGATTCGTACGTATCTCTGAAAGTCCCAAAAGAAATCAGAGATATCCGATGAGATCAGAAGATCAAAGAACTCAAGATTATTGATCACTCAGCGTGCATACAGAAGTATCCGAGAAGAGAGAGAACTATCATTACACGGACTCCATGGGATATGGTACAATCTGATAAAGACAAAACCGAAGCGTTCGCAAATGCTCATTGAAAGCTGAAATGCCGCCCAAATAGTGGGAGCGGCTCGTGAGAAATTCTGGTATTATTCGGCATTTCATATTAAAATTGTGCGACTTCGTACACATATTCCCTAGACCTATTGGAGTGATTTGAGTCGCAGACCGGGAAGTTCCGTCCCTTAGGATTGAAAATGGTGCCAATTTTTAAAATTGAGGTGAATTCCAGGCAAAAATTTTTTTAGAGCGCCATTTTCACATTTTGGGGTGTCGTTTTCGAGGGCGAAACTGAAAAAATAATACCCAAAATCAATTTATGTGTGAGGAGCATGAGCATGCTTAATTTCTCCTATCTAGGCCGATTTTATGATATCTTTACCTTCCGACAAGATTGATTCGGAAGTTTTCACCTATTTTTGTAGTTGAGATGGCGTTTCCAGAAATGTTTAGACCAAACATCATATAGAATGCCACTGAGTTCAATCAGGACAAAAGTATAGTGTGCATGGCGACAGTTTATTACGTGTTTATTGTGCGGTGAAATTACGTATTCATTTAAAGAACGTGAGTATGACGTATCAATCTTTATCACGAATAAAATTGCATTATGGTTTTGTGGCGTGTCTTTTCTCTTCAATATTTATAACTTAATCAGTGTTCTCTTTGGAGGTTAGGTTGCATTTCCTTACGTACTCGGTGTACTGCCCTAATTTCAAATCGTTGAAATTGCTGGGCATCATGTGCTTATCGTAGTGTTGGTCCATTTTTTTGCTTAATTCTAACCTTGCCTTTCTTTAGTTATTTTGGAGTTTGACTTACATATATAGAAATTCAATGTCCTTCAATTTTAGTTAGATTTGGCGGAGTAACGATAATGCCGAAAGGACGTGAAGGTGGTGGATATTGCATTGCTTCTTTACCAGCTGCACTGTCTCCAGCATGTGTCTAATAAATGTACAAGACAAGTGACAGAGAGTAAACCAGTAACTGGCGCTGGCGTGGCGATAATGTTCGAAGGCATGACGCAAATCTATTCTATGCGAATGAAACTAGATTTTGAGTCGACTGTTTTTGAAGTTTCGGACCTAACAACTAAATATATACAGAAATGAACTTGTTGGACTTCTGGGTGTTCCACGTGAGGAAATGTCCCAGCCTCAGAAAACCTGTTTCCGGCATGCTTAATATATACATCAGACTGTCAGCATTTTATTTCTAGTGATCTTTACTAGATATTTTTTATTCATCGTTCTGCTGCAACAGGAGATCTTGACGATGTTGAAGCATCCCTCGGTGATGACTAATGACTTTTTACTTGTAAATACGTTTTAAAAATTCACAATATTTGAATAAATTAATGAATAAATTAGGGGTATTGTTACACTGCCACCTGCATACTTACATCTATTGTGACCCCCTTAATTTTGAGTGCTTCAGTTGATAGGATTCTCAGTCAAAGCACCTCATCCAGCTTAAAGCTTTTACGAACGCAAGTAAGCTATGGAATTTCTTCTCGTCCAACGGAGCAGCATCCGAAGCATTCACCATTTTTAGTTTTAAGCATGATTCAGTAAATAACTTCCAGTTTTGTACTCATTTTATCTCCGCTTGTTTATTCAAGATACATAACAATTCATAAAAAAAGATCTTCATCAAATCTTTTTACGAGATCGCCAACTCAACTACGAAAGTCGGTGAAAAATTTCGAATCTTGTCGCACGTTAAAGATATAATAAAATCGGCATAGATATGAAAAATGGAGCATTCTCCTCATACAATAATTAATTTTGGATATTATTTTGCGGTGGGACACCCGATATATTTGAAATAATGACAATGTGCAATTCCTTGAAAATCTTTGAAATTATTTTATTTAAAAGCTTTAACTAATCAAGGTAATATTTACTATATTTGGTTGAATATAAAATTCAATTATATCGAAAGTTATAAATGCTTTTACCAAGAGTCTATATTAAATGAAATAAGAATAGTCTTTGTTTCTTTCAATACTCATAATTTTCATTCCAATGAAAGCTAAGGTAAAGTAAATTATTAGTGTCTTACAGTGCATAGCAATGTAACCAATGTTCTCACCATCATGAAATAGTTATTTTCCTAACAAGTGCGCAAAGTGATACTTTCCCGCACGAAAAAGCAGTTAGACGAACGACGCGAAGTGGAGTTCGGATAAGCTTTGAGTGCCGGGAAGACACTTTGCGCAAGTGTTAGGAACAATACTTTTTTTACGGTTTTCGAAGATTTACATACCATCCAGAAGGAACTGTACCAAATCTTCTTAAATGTTTCCAGATGCTCAAAACAAGTAATTTTCTCTCCTAGTTCAATGTGTTGTGTTTTCAATTTTTTTTCCAGTGATCAGCTTGACTTTATTTGGAACATTGGTTATGTTAGCGAAGTTTACTTGAAATTTGAACAAGTCGTTAAGTTTGTTTTTCCTGCCAAATCGAGACTTAATTTACCAGGATGATATTTTTTCATGTGACTTGTTAAATTAGTTTAACGTAGCCACAAGTACAGCATCTTCCCAAAATATATTATCCATTTTTGCTTGCAATATCATAGATCTTGCTTTGTCTATTGGTGTCTGATTCATTCTTTCCGCAGCACCATTAAGTTGTGGAGTATATGGAGGAGTATAAATTACAGTTCAACTTTTATAATCTGATACCTACTCTCAAGGAATGTGAGTTGGTGGACTCCCCATGCCACTACCTACCCCGTATAAACCACTGATCCCAAAAATAAATGGATAAACAACGGCTTGATTGGCTAAACTTGTGCGAAAATTTGGGGTCAATATTCTACGAACAGTTGTGCAACGGGACAGCCTAACGCCTGCGCAGTGTCTTATTCTACCTCAATGGTCTTATCTTTCGAACAACTGTTCTAAATTTTGAAATATTCTTCATTTTCATTGGGTATATTTTGCGCACGCACAGTACATGTATCTACTGCGCACGCTCACAGCTGTCCCAGTTGTTTACATTATGACCCCGTAAATTAGCAGCATTAGAAGCGTTGTGAAACTTTGCTCGTACCCATTTTTTTCGTGCTTATAGCTATGCTACCTACTTATGATGGGATCGAATGAAATGAAATGCTACGCCGTTCGCCATTCACTACGCATAAATCGTTGATGTTGATGTAAGTATAGGATATTTTTGGTTATTTCATTATTTGATTTGCTAATGAATAAAACGAAAGGTCTATATCGTTCGTAGAGCCCCCGTATTTCTAATTCAATAAGTGGTGCTAGTAATGGGGCCTCAACTTTCTTAGCCTAATGTCAGCAACAGTTTCTGCTGGATTGGGGACAATAAGTGTCTCTAGTGTTAGATCAGCAACTTTCTTAGAGTCTAAACTCACCGATAGGTACTTCTGATAAGTTCCTGAAAGTGCCGACAAAAAACATTGAAACATTGTTTAATCCATTCACACCATAAAACCTTTTTCTCTGTGTAGATCACACCATAGACTCAACCAACAGTCGCTCTGCATCACGTTTAGGCCGTTGAGCGAGCCTTCCACCGAGTATGGCGGCACAGTGAATACCAAACTCAGGGACGTAGCAAGTCAAAACCGGGCCCTGGTGCAAGACTAGAGCTCAGCTCAGAAGGTTCAAATTCATTGATCGAGAAGTGATTACTTAGGCCAAGAAGTAATTACTTTGTGGCCTAGCCTGGAAAGTACCTATGTTCTTTCTGGCCGAAAAAATAGTCTACATAATACGCCCGAAAAGTGTTTTTTCGGACTCGTAGAAAAATGTGAAGAAAAGTGGCATTAAAAATTTTAAACTGATTACGCATTGGCATTAGTTTGTTTTTTGTGTTGTTCGGGGCGCGATTTTACTAAATATAAACTATTACAGCACAAGACACGCCCTCAACTTTGTCATTGTAAAATATGATCGGCCTCGGCGCGATTTTACTAAATATTAACTATTAGAGCACAAGAGACGCTAACATTGCAAAATATAATCGCGCTCAGCACAATCCTGCAAAATCTAATCGTTGACAGCACAACGTGCGTCTGATTCATATAAATAAATGAATTAGAAAAGAATACAGTTATCGAATTTTAAAAATTTACAAGTTGCTGCAATTTAGAGTGTTTTAACCAGAAAAATAGTATATTGTTGTATTAGGAGTAGAAGCTCTACTTTTTTGTGCTGAAGCAGTAGGTTTGCGAGCCGAACGTAGTGAGGCTTGCAATACTGCTGAAGCACAAAAAAGTGCTTCTACTCCGTATGCAACACGCTATTTTTTCTCCAAACCAATGGGATAAGCTCGGGGGCAAGTGAATGGTTGAGCGGCAGTAAAAGTACGAGCGACACTAAAAGTACTTTTGCTGCCGCTGGGGTTGCCAAGCAGCATAGAAATTAAACTTCTACCACCTCGACAGGTGTTAACCCGCTGAATTTGCCTGGCAGCATAGAAATCAAATTTCTGACATCTTGACAGGAGTTAACAAAGTGACGTTTTTTTGACGTTTGGAGAAAAACATACTTCTAGACCAGATAGAAGAAGATTAACCTGTCATGATAGATTTTCGAGAAACGTCGGTTGTCAAAAACCGTATCACGATATCTTCAATGGTACCATTGATACAGGGCGATTTTCGATTTTCTCCTATTATGACAAATAGCTATAAGTTTTTTGTTTATCTATTTTTTTTATTTCTGTAAAAACATTTTGGAGATACTTTTTTGAGCACAATCCAGTGGCGGACTCAGTTTTTTTCGCTCCGATTTCGAGATATCGACCAAAGTCCAATATTTTTGAATAAAACACCCTATATATTAATAGCTTTATTTAAAAAAACACCACAAGCGCTGCCTAGGCAAAATACTAAATCAAAATAAACTGGTAGAATCTCCGAACTAATAACAGTATCTTTAACTAAACCAATTCCACCAGCATTGAAGCAGAGATTGTGCAAGCAACATCAGGTTCATTGGGCTGATCATGTCGTTCGGATGCCAGACTCACGCTCCATGTTTTTCCAAGCAAATTATTTGTTCTTGAGTGAAGGATGGCCAACGCAGCCGAAGAAGGGAACTTCAAGGAACCCAAAATGTTTTCATTCTTCATTGATATAGTGCTGACCGGGAGACTCTGACACTGGATTCGCGAAAGGTCCCGAAGTAGGCGACATCTATGATCAACTTTGGTACTCAAAACTCAGTGAACAACAAAGCAAGTTTGCATTTGTCCCCCAGCATTATTCCTGGAAGTTTTCAATTTTCTACAGAATATTATTCTTTTTCTGTACTGTTTCTGTTATAAAAACATTATATAAATCACAAAAAAGCCATAAAACTTAATGTAACAAAAACTAACCTCAAAAAACTGGCTTTGTTGTTCACTGAGTTCGGCAGACATATTGCTATTTTTCGCGTAATTTAGCGCCATCTATTGGTACAGGAATTTCGCCAATAGACCCAGTGGCGCACTCAGAAATTATGTTTGGGGGGGGGGCCTACATAGGTTGTGGCTCGTGACTGTAAATTTTTTAAAACAATGAGGTGTCAGGGTGCCACGCCTTGATGTTGCTACAGTTTTTAAACGTAAAAATACAGTTTTGGAGGGGCGGCCTGGGGGGGCATACATATATACTAACGTACACCGCTCAAAGACGACTGCGCATCTTTCTGCGCATCGGAATAAAAGAAGATAAAATAATCGGCCATTTTGACCTATGCTTTGACATTGATGAAATAATATAGCGAATTCCATTGGTAGGACCAGTGTAGAAATAATGTATTTTAATCCCTTTCTTATACAAGCTGGTAGAAAAAGACACGAATACACTCAGTGCGTACTAGCCTTTCCAATGGAATTCGCTGTAAAAGTTACAGGTGACTGTAATAAATGTCCTGCGTTATTGATGTTGATTGTGGTTTTCAATTGGTTTTGTGTATTTTAACGTATTTTTTCGAAGTTGGATTATAAAGTGTGTGTATATATTATTTTGAAAACATTATTCTAAGGTGCTCGACACCTAAATTTATACCTAACAATGTTATTTATAAAGATGTCATTTTTGAAAGGATAACGCACACCTAACATGGGATTTTTGGGCTCTATGGATTTTGCCCATTTTTTGATATGTTGTAGGGGATTTAATGAATGAATTTATTTAACTGAACAACCTTTAAATGAGACGAAATCTTGTAAGGTCCGTTTCACCAGGGTTCATACTTGACCTTGAAACTTGAAAAAAAAGGGTTGTCGTAGATCGATTCATATGACACATGCAATTTTTTTGACAAATTAAAATGAATGACTTTTGGTTAAGAACCGACAAACGTTTTTGACGTCAGTGATTTATTTCAGTCAATTTTTATTTGTTAAACAAGGAAGGTAAATGCTGGTGGCAAGTACAAACCCTGGCGAAACAAACTTTAGGTATTACGGACTTCGAGATATGAGCGTTGAAAGATGAACTTTTTTTCAACTTTTTGTGTGGAGACTATACTAAAAACTGGTATTTATCAGTCAAAATTTTGACAAGTGGACATATTTCACGTCACTAACAAACGTCAACACAGGCTAAGGCCGGGACCGCACTGGCGCCAACATTAGTCCCAGTGTGGTCCCAGCCCATGTTGACATTAATCTGACGTAAAATATGTTGACATATCAATATTTTGACTGATAAACACCAGTAGCACCAGTACCTCGTATACTCTCCACACAAAAAGTCGCAAAAAAGTTCATCTCTCGACGCTCATACCTCAAAGACCGTAATACCTACAAGATGTCATCCCTAGAGGTGAGTTGCGATTTCACGAACTGTGACTTTGTCACTGTTACTCGACTGTCACAGTCACGGCCTGCTCCAGTCCCACTCAAGTAGCAGTGACATTTTGTCACGGCCTCTTCGATCTCTAATCGATACAGCGCGGACTAAACTCAACTTAAAGTGATGCAAATAATAAAATATTATTATAAATCACATCGCGGTGACGCAAAACAGAAACTGCTACTGCAGAGGGCAGACTGGAACATTTCTCGCGGCCGTGACTGTGAACTGGGCGAACTGCGATTATGAAATGTACTATTATATGTATTACCAGCACGGCCAGTCAAGTCACTGCTATTTGGTTACCGTGACACGACTGGAGCAGTCACGTCTTGTCATAGTTCCAGTAAAATTGCAGGTTGGCCCACCTCTATTTAAAACCAACCCGGAGGTGACTCGATATTGAAAAATCGGCCCACAGGGACAAAAAATGTAGCAACCCTGGCACAAAAATTGCAGCAACCCTGACGCAAACGTCAAAAAATTTGATATGTCAAAGTTAAAGTAGGCCTTGTAATTTTTGACAATTAATTCAAAATGGCGTTTGTTTGTTTTTTGTTTTGAGAGTCCCCTTTTTTTTTGATTAGGAGCCCCGTTTTTTTCTGCTAAATTTAGTGTTTTTTAAGTGCAATGTAGCTCTAACACCCTCTGAGTAGGACAAGGAAAGAGATAAAGTAGGATGTAATTCAAGTGGTCACTTTTCTTGAAAGAGGCAGAAAAACCTTATCTACCCCTAATTTTATTATTTAAAACTAGAAATTTTTGGATGAAAATGAAGAAAACTCAAAGCCTCGTACTTAAAATCGGTTTTCCCGATCAAAAAAGCACTGGAAAAGCGGAAAATCCAAAGAAAATCCCGTAAAAATGACAATCCAGAGTCTACTTAATAAAACTTGAGTTTTTTTCACTTACCCCATTAGGAAACTGGAAATTTTTGGCAAAAAAATGAAGAAAATTCAAAGTATCGTCTTATCAATCGGTTTTCCCAATTGAAAACGGCATGGAAAAGCGGAAAATTCGAGGAAAAACTGGATAAAAACATTCAAAAATGACCGACTGTCAAAACTGGGTAATAAAATTGTGCGACGTTGCCACATCTCAAATAAGAAAAAATTACATTTTAAATAGTTTTTTGTTTAAATAAATAATTATTATGAATGTTTATGAAATGATAAATTCCGAAAATAATGCATTGGAATCTTATCTTTAATAAATTTCAATAAAAATTACATTCCAAAGCCTACTTGAAAAATCAAAGTTTTGGTCACTTACTCCATTGGAAAACTGGAAATTTTTGGTGGAAAATGGAGAAAACTCAAAGCCTCAAACTTTAAATCAATTTTCCCGATTGAAAAGGGCCTGGAAAAGCGGAAGATTCGATGAAAAACTGGATAAAAATGTAAACTCGTCAATTGAAAATGGCCGACTGTTAAAAATGGCAAATGACATTTATTACAAGGTCTACTTGAAGTTGGCTGCAAGCGGTGTTGCCACATCACAAAACTTCCAAAAAAAATCATTTAAAATGGGATTTTACTTGTAATTTAATAATTAAAAACCCGTTAAATAATTAATTAATAACGATTTTAAAATTAGAAATTCCTTGAATACGGCCTCAAAAACTTACTTTTCAATAATTTTTTCTCACTTACCTTTTGACCGTAACTTAATGGATCTAAAACTGGAAATTTCTAGCAGAAAATGGAGAAAACTCGAAGCCTCGTACTTTAAACCAGTTTTTTCGACTAAAACTAAAATACCCTGGAAAAGTGAAGATTCGAGAAAAACCTGAATAAAAATGTAATCACGACACTTTAAAATGGCCGACTAATAATTTGATAGTGAGTAAGACAAAGAGAGAGATAAAGTAGGATAGTATTTTAGTCCAAAAATGGAAATTTTTTCCTGAAAAATTGAAGCAAATTTAAAGCCCCGCACTCAAAACAGTCTTTCTCCGATTAAAGAAGCCTTGGAAAAGTAGAAAATTCAATGGAAAATCAACATTCTAAAGCCTACTCGATCAAACCAAGGTTCTGGTCACTTACCTCGTTGGAAAACTGGAAATTTTTGTCAGAAAATGAAGGAAACTCAAAGCCTCGTACTTTAAACAAAAGTTTTTTTGATTGAAAAATTCTTGAAAAACCGGAAAATTCAAGGAAAAGCTGGATAAAAACACTCGGCTGTCAAAAGTGGCAAATGACATTACATTACAAGGCCTACTTGATCGAAAATAACGTTGCCACATTTACAATCTCAAATAGAATGTTTTTTCCTCTTTTTCCAATAAACAAATTTCATTTTTAATGTCAATTTGACTGTATTTTTAGCAAAAATAGTAAGACAAAGAAGGAGATAAGGTAGGATACGTTTGCAAAAACAACAAATGCGGTTATAAATGAGTGAAACAAAGAAGGAGATGTACTTCAAGTAATCAGTTTCAGAGGTGGGTTGCGATTCCACGAACTGTGACTTTGTCACTGCTTCACCGATGCAGATGCAGCGCGGACTAAACTCAAGTCAAAGTGATGCAAATAATGAAATATTATTGTAAATCGCATCGCGCTGACGCCAAACAGACACTGCCACTGCAGAGGGCAAACTGGAACACCTCTCTCCGTGACTGCGAACTGGGCGGACTGCGATTATTTAATGCGGCATTTATATGTATTACCAGCATGGCCTATCAAGGTTAAACTGTTCCAAAAATTCATTGCTATTTATCACCGTGACACGACTGGAGCAGTCACGTCTTGTCACAGCTCCAGTAAAATCGCAGGTTGGCCCACCTCTAGTCATCCCATTTAAAGGTTGTTCAGAATTAAATCCTCTACCTATCCTCTACATATCAAAAAATGGGCAAAATCCATAGAGCCCAAAAATCCCATGTTACGTGTGCGTTATCCTTTCCACTAGAAATATAGGTCAAAATGGCAGCCTCCTATGTTACACTGGTCGGTCGTCGCACTTTAGCGGTGTGCGTTAGTATATAAGTATGTGGGGGGGCCTGACCCGATAGCACCCCCCCTGGGTGCGCCACTGGATAGACCCGTATGGCAATGGAATATCCAACAAGGCTCCCAGTATTTCAAACCACAAAAAAAAGCGAATAAAGGCATGTGGATGACAAACCGGATTGTAGGAAGGAACGAGAACGTTTGATGAGAGATGGATGTGAATCCAGAATAATAAATCTACTAGTGCACGACTTTGTTTAAAAGTCTGACAAATGTTTGAATCCATCGTTGGGGTTTGGGTACTTAGCTTTTTCTGTATACCTAAAAAACCTTGTTTATTCTATTCCGAGGAAGCTCAATTTCAGGGATGAGCTGAATAATGATAATTATTATTAGAAGGAACTAAGAAAAAAATAAAACTAAAAAGTCCTATCCTTTTTCGGATTTTTTTTCTAGGTTTTAAGTGGAATTTGTTTCATATGCTGTGCAAGGGCGTAGATACTTTACATTTATGGGGGGGGGGTAAAGTTAGGGGTGGCCGCGGGGAGGGGGAGGGGTAGAAAACTTTCAAGCGCATTTACTTTTCCAGAACTTGACCTTAGTAGTACTATTATTTAAGTAGTTACATACTTTTTTTAAATTTATAATGCTAGTTTTTATCATTTTTTTCGACAATTGACAGATGACACAACACTGAAAATCTACCAGCCAGCCTACTACTCATAACCGCGTATTTCGCTCTTTTTTGACATTGCTTCGACAATTTGACGTTTGATTCACGCATAAAACGTCAAATTGTCGAAGCAATGTCAACAAAGAGCGAATTTCGCAGTTATGAGTACTAGGCTTTATAATGGCTGAGTTCGTTTGGCTTTGCACTCTACGACGGAGCGGAGCGATATGAGCATGCATATCGTGACGTCATAGGCAGAGTGAGCTCTGAAGAAGTGTACGTAAGCCGAACACAGATCGAAGAAAAAAACAACAGAATGGTGTAAATGGCCAAATTCATGTTCTTCTGGGAATGTACTACACTTAAACTGATTCAGTGTTAGTGTAAAACTGGGGACTAATAGTCCCCAGTACATCGACCCTAAAATTTTGTTACTCATGTACACGCCAAACTTCCTGAGCGGCTTTATAACACCAAGTCGGACAATATTTTTCATATCTCCACCCTGGGTGATGGGACATTGCAGCGCTAGCTCTTCGTGAAGTTGTCGTTCTGACGTCCCTAAGGAAGTTGATACATGTACGTGTAGTTTCAATGCCAATCGACTGTTTTTTATATTACATTAACGATATCACCTTTGTCGGACAAAAACCATGTGGCTTTGGGGAAGGTCCGACGCCCACAACATGTCGCTGTGGCGTCCCTGAGGAAGTTGATACATGTACGTGTGGTTTTGATGCAAATCGACTGTTTTCTATATTACATTATTGATATCACATAGGTCGGACAAAAATCACGTGGCTTTGGGGGGGTCCGACGCCCCCAACATGTCGCTGTGGCGTCTCTTAGGAAGTTGATACATGTATGTCCGACAAAAATAATTATGAATAACACTGTAATTTTAAAACATGTGTAGTAAATGTCGGACAAATAAAATGAGTATTAAAGTCAGTCGGACAACAAAAGTCCTTTTGATCAATTTCTGCCGTAATTCAGGATCTTCACTCCTGAGATTGCACAAAAAACACGACTGAATATGCATTCTTTCTCACACGCGTGGTTTTGAATGACCGTTCACTAAATAATTTCCGTAAATACTCGGAGAACTATCAAAAAAACAGATCAGGGAATATGATACAGAGCCCCACAGGTATTTGACAAAGCAGGTAAATAATAAACTGACTAATATGCACGTTGCGTTAAGGCAAACTAATTTTAATTTTTTCATTGATTGTCTCAAATTTCTTGTCCGACAAATGTGATATTGTTAATGTAATGTAAAAAACTGTCGATTGGCATTAAAACCACACGTACATGTATCAACTTCCTCAGGGACGCCACAGCGACATGTTGGGGATGTCAGACCTTCCCCAAAGCCACATGGTTTTTGTCCGACAAATGTGATATCGTTAATGTAACATAAAAAACTGTCGATTGGCATAAAAATTACACGTACATGTATCAACTTCCTAAGGGACGTCAGAACGACAACTTCATGAAGAGCTAGCGCAGCAATGTCCCATCGCCCAGGGTGGAGACATGAAAAATATTGTCCGACTTGGTGTTATGAAGCCGCTCAGAAAGTTGGGCGTGTACATGAGTTACAAAATTTTAAGGTCGATGTACTGGGGACTATAACAGAATACAGTAATAGATAATAGTTTTCTAAAAATAAATTTTTACTCATTCTAGCAGCTAGCTTTGCAACCTGCAAAGAACAAAGAACAAGAACAAAGAATTTTTTTTGATAACGATATTTTACTTAACCCGAAAGCCCCAATATTTTTCATCTAATAAAATATTAGCTTTTTTCAAAACCTAAAAAAATAGAGATCTGTGGGGGGTAATTACCCCCTCTACCCCCCCACCCCATATCTACGCCCTTGATGCTGTGGCATTTAGTTCAAGTTCAGTATGAATTTATTTTATAAGTAGAAATTCTGGAATATTCATTTGAACAATTTCACCTAGTAGATTAGCATGCTCGTCCTATTGCTTTGTCCGGTACATCTCCAACCATAGCCATCGGTATGATTTTCTGTCGAAAGCCATTAAATCAATATGTGAAAAGTAATAATTATCAAAAAGAGTTTATTTTTATGAGAATGAATCCTATCCCAAAACAATGAGTAACAATAAAAAAAGCCTAATTCGGTACCTATCAAAATAAATTTCTTGGAAATAAAGTTTGCATGGACAACAAAGAAATACTATATACCTACCTATACTTTTTTTTTTTCAACTGAAGAACTTTCAATAAAATATTAATACATTCATAAACTGAACTAACACTACTAACTAAATCAACATATGAGAAGTGAAAAGTAATAATAATTATTATCAAGACGACCCTATTTTCACTAGAATAAATCCTATCCTAAATCAAACATACTAATATACTAATTATTTCAACAAAACAATAAGTAACGTAACAATAAAAAGCGTAAGTGTGTACCTATCAAAATAAACTCTTGGAAAGAAAGTTTGCAGGAACAACAAATAAATAATATCTATACCTATTTTTTTTTCAGTTGAAGGTAACTTTTGAAAAAATAACAATACATTCATAAACTGGAATAAGGCTACCATGTGTATCTTCTTCGTTGGTGAACTTGTGGACAGCTAGGCTCATTCAACACTAGAAAAAAGAAAACAAGAATTAGGAATAAAAAAACTGAACTTTTGCCCTTAATATCTAGCAAAGTCTATATCAGGAAATAATCTGTTTATTATATTGTGTAAACTGTTTATTTATTTTGCTAATGGGATAACTACTTCTTATTTAATTCAAATTAAAAAATTATTCGGATGTTCTCGGTTTTATGAGCATTCGTGAAATAGGGTGGAATTAATAAAAATAAGCATTTGCTTTTACTACTATTTTTCTCAGTAAATTCTTGGTTTTATATTAATAAAAAGAAAAAGCAAATCATTTGCAATAAGCATTTGCTGACGTAAGTATCTGCACCACATAGATTAATAAAATTAGGAGTTTGCTAGTGAAAATAAGCAAATGCTTCTAAAAATATAAGTCTGTCTATTTAATTGGTTTCAATTCTAGCTTTGAAATGTTGAATTCCATTATGACAAAACATGGTTCGATTATCACTTGCTTCAGTTCCAACTATTATTATTGCATGTTTCATATTACATAACGTAGCAAAATGGCGTTATTTTTCGGCACTTTCATCGATGGCACTTGACTTTTATTTATAATGACTGGATGCTCTTTTAAAAAGTTAACAATATATAAAAGTTCACTATTTTCACCCTCATCCGATTCAGAAGATGGAGACGACGACATGATTAAAAATAAATTTCACATCTGAAATGTTCACCTACGAAAACAAGATAGACTCATACCTATACTGGGTGTAAAAAAAAATAGTGTACCGGACTTCGAGAGGTGATACTACATATGAAAACTAAAAAAAAGTTCCTACGAACATATTATGTTCTAGAATGCTTGTTCGTTTTGTTAGTAACTCCTTATGGAAACTACCGTTTCAGAACTGTTGCGGCTTTTTTTACTATCACCAATCGCTTTGGCATCGAAATGTATGCGAAAATACCATTAAAGAAAATAGTTTGCCACTGTTTTTAAAAATAAATAAAATCTATTATTTCCATCTACCATTTGAAGGAGAAGGGATGTTACTTCTTAAGGAAGTATCTTAGGGTATATGTTCATAGAAAGTTTTTTTTTAATTTTCATACACAATATCATCCCTCAAGTTTGATACGCTATCTTTTTACACCCTGTATTGGACTAGAATGTTTACTTCTTTTACGATAAAATTTCAAAACAAGAATAAAAAAAGATAATATGCATTTTTTATATTAATTTTAGCTGTAGTTTTCATACAAGCATAACCTTATGGCAAAAGTATTTAGTTAATATGAAAATAAGGATTTGCTTGTACTACTATAGCTTTTGCTGAAAAGCAAATCCTTTTGCTTACAAGCAAATGCTTCTAAGCAAATCCTTATTTTTATTAATTCCATCCACCCATAGTCTTGATGAATATATCTATCTCACCGTGCTGTAATTGTCCCTCGAGAAATTTTTGATTTTTAATTTCCCTCAAGTGCTAAGTGCTATTACAGATATGTCGTGGAAGTTAGCCACAGAATCAGAAACGAAAATCAAATTTTTACAGTCGTCCAAATAAGTAGTGCAAATTAATATATGTAATTATAAATAGTAGGTAATTATTAGCTTTGGTGCGCTATTTAGGTCAAAATTTAGAATATTTTTTGTAAGAATAGGTACTAGGGTGTACCCCCTCTTTATAGATAAGACTTTGAAATTCAGCCGAAGGGATGAAAAAACTAAATTCAACCCTAATATCAAAGTCTATTGAAAATTGGAATAAATACATAGGTACGTCTACAAAAATCTTTGTAACACCACCAAACTTTTTTTTGGAATACTCTTTGAAACGTTGATAATAATAAAATACCAAAATAACTAGTGTGCGACGGGGTTGAAGGGGGTGGATTCAACCCCAAAGATAACAGAAAGATACTAACTTCTGAAAAAAATTTTGGTACACCACCAAACTTTTTTTTTAAATATTCTTTGGGACGTAACTAATCATAAAATCCCAAAATAAAGAGTGCGCGATGGGGCTGAAGGGGGTAGATTCAACCCCAAAGATAGGGAAAAAATACTAACTTCTGAAAAAAAATTTGCTACAGCACCAAATATTTTTAAAAATGTTCTTTAGGAAGTAACTAATCATAAGATCTGCGTGTCTTGCTCCATTACCTGGAATGAGGTACAGAGCACCCAAGAATCTCTACCAGCCCTCCCAGTGAAAATTTCGGTTTTTTTTATGTTCATCTTATTCTCCAAGTTTTGCTCGAGATTTTGGTCCAGAGTTTTGCTTCATTACCTGGAATGAGCTACAGAGATCCCAAAAATCTTTCCCAGCCCCCCTCAATGAAAATTTCGGAGTTTTTTTATGCTCATTTTAATCTCCAAACTTTGCTCCATGATCGGCGAGTTTTGCTCCATTACCTGGAATGAGCTACAGAGCTCCCAAAAATCTCTCCTAGCCCCCACCAGAGAAAACTTCAAAGTTTTTTTATGCTCATTTTATCCTTCAAGTTTTGCTCCATTTTGCTCCATGATCAGCGAATTTTGCTCTGTTACCTGGAATGAGATAGAGAGCTTCCAAGAATCTCTACCAGCCCCCCCCAGTGAAAATGTCGGAGTTATTGTTATGCTCATCTTATTCTCGCTCATTTTAGAATCCTCTTTTTTTTTCAGAAGTTAGTATTTTTCCCTATATTTGGGGTTGAATCTACCCCCTTCAGCTCCATCGCGCACTCTTTATTTTGGGATTTTATGATTATTTACGTCCTAAAGAACATTTCTAAAAAGATTTGGTGATGTAGCTAAATTTTTTTCAGAAGTTAGTATTTTTTCCCTATCTTTGGGGTTGAATCTACCCCCTTCAGCCCCATCGCGCACTCTTTATTTTGGGATTTTATGATTAGTTACGTCCCAAAGAATATTTAAAAAAAAAGTTCGGTGGTGTACTAAAATTTTTTTCAGAAGTTAGTATCTTTCTGTTATCTTTGGGGTTGAATCCACCCCCTTCAACCTCGTCGCACACTAGTTATTTTGGTATTTTATTATTATCAACGTTTCAAAGAGTATTCCAAAAAAAGTTTGGTGGTGTTGGTGTTACAAATTTTTTTGTAGAAGTACCTATGTATTTATTCCAATTTTCAATAGACTTTGATATTAGGGTTGAATTTAGTTTTTTCATCCCTTCGGCGGAATTTCAAAGTCTTATCTATAAAGAGGTACACCCTAGTACCTATTCTTACAAAAAATATTCTAAATTTTGACCTAAATAGCGCACCAAAGCTAATAATTACCTACTATTTATAATTACATATATTAATTTGCACTACTTATTTGGACGACTGTAAAAATTTGATTTTCGTTTCTGATTCTGTGGCTAACTTCCAGGACATAATATACCTAATTTTTAGGCAACTTCGCTAATGGGATTCAAAACCACTTCCTAAATATATAAATTTTAAAAAAATGTATTAGGTAAGTACCTACCTATACTAAAGTAGGTAATTATTGCTATCAGAAATAGTTATTTATGTATCAAGGGTACTAAGTAGATGATTATGCCCCGAGGGCGACAGTCTTACAAAGCCGAGGGCCTCTGGCCCGAGGGTTCGTAAGTTGCCCGAGGGTATATATCTATTAGTACCCGTGGTGCATACAAACTTTTATGTCATGCCTGCGCGGGCCATAATGTGTACTTTATGCCCGCGCGGGCCATAATGTGTACTTTATGCCCGCCCGGGCATAAAGTAATGAATTATATAGATGGTATCTAAGGTATAAAAACACAATAATGTACTGGTATGACATAAAAAAATATATGACTAAAATTAAATTTTTGCGTCATTCCCGTTGTTGACTGTCGTTTTTACTAAACTAGACTTTGTAACATATGGCGTGTTGTTTTATTGATTATCAACGTCCGCTCATCCTGTTCACAGTGTCCACTGAACTTATTGTTTTATTGTTTATGTCACCTAAATTTTTAAAGAGTGATAAACCAAACCCACCAAAAACAATGAGCTTTGAGTACTGATATGCGTTATTTAATTTATGCTAAAATAAAATCCCAAACGAAAAAATAATAAAATTTTATAGCCGGCCTTGTTGGTAAATAGCTGATAAAAACTTCTACGGCTGATTAGGTACTTAGTGGAGAGAGGAATTTTCACCTAAAGAAGAACTACCTGTTTCGAGCCCAGACTATAGATAGACATCTTACTAATAAAAGAAACTTATTTACCTACTACCAATGAATACAAATTATCATACTGTTCGACATTACAATCCGAACTCGTTGGCCGAGAGGTTAAAAAGAGAGCAAAAACGAGGGCGACGCCGCGGTCAAACAACGCGAGGTGAATCCAAAGAAAGACAAAGACAGCTGCCGAACAGGTTCGAGATTCGAGGAAAGAGCATGGTGAATGGTTTGTCGTTACACAGAATGGCGGGGTCGGGGGCGACAGGCGATTCCAGCTGAATGTTGCCGGATCGACTTGAATTTCGGTGGAATTCCTCCTGCTTATTTTACATTCATTCAAAAAGCAAATGGAAGCAAAATATGCGTTTTTTGATAGTCTTCTATAAGTACCTATTAAAAGTAAATGTATGTTTAGATATTGTTTTCATTTCAGGCTGTTTATAGTGTTACATAATCCGGTTCGTTGGTAGGTGAGTCTACTTTTCAAAAATTATTTAAGATCAAAGTCAAGTATACAGTCTTTTCTTTACTACTAACCTGAGAAGTAGTCATTATTCAATCTATTTTTCTGGAAAAATTGAATTTCGCTCCCTAGGTTAATAATGAAAATAATTGAAAAAAAAACCCAGGTCAATAATGAAAATGACGTCATGACGCAAGGATATTTTCATAGCGTAACAGGTTTCTATTGGTTTAATTTCAATTTCAAACTGTCAATTTAAAAAAAATAAATAAAAAAAAACAGGTTCCTGTATGTTCATCATAGGAAATTACCATAAGCTGTTGATAGAGGGCAGCACATCCGACAAGTGAAAATAATTTGAGCACAGATTTCAAACCTTTTTTTTATTTTCTACTAGCAGTAGTAAAAAAAAATCTATATATTTTTCGGTAGGGAAAGTCATTATACCTTACGCGCTCGGTATATAATGACCAACTTCTCTACCTAGGTATATAATGTACTATTATCTTCTACCATTTTCTATAATTTTTTACACAAAGTTAGTTAAAATCAAATATTTGGCGCTGATTATCATATTTCTCAAATTTTTTGAACAAGAAGAACGAATTCGTTCAGCCGTAGAGCCCGGATTTATTAAAATTTTTGTGGAACTGCTAAATCCCAATGTCAGTTTGCCTTTTACATTTTTATATGAAAAATTTTAAAAGAATATGCATCTCTGGCGACGGAAATTGCTTGTTTAGGTCAGTAAGCTACTTTTTGTATGGTAATGAAGATGCCTTTTCTCAACTTAAAAAACAAGCAGTTGAATACATTGGGAATAACTGGAACATTTTCGAAAATTTTTTGCAAAAAGGAAATGAAGATAATGCCTCGACATCCAAGCAAGAATATATCTCAGATATGGCCAATAATGGAACCTACGCAACTGCTTTTGAATGTTTTGCCCTCTTCGAATTAACTTTCCATGTTTATTTTTCAAAAACGCGTGGTAAAGAAGATGTGACTACGCCAGAATCATGTATCTACATTTTTCTGGTAACCTTGATAATGGTCATTTTGATTTACTTTTTCCATCAAGCCACACCAAAAATTTGGACCATCCCTATCAATGTTTTTTATGTACCAAATTTTTTAAATCTAGAAATGGTCTCAAGATTCACAGATCCAAAGTTCATAAGGATTTCGAAGTACGAAATTTGAATTTATCAATAGCTAGTCTTAATAAAGATTTATTACATTTATCATGTAATAATACTTCAATTAATGACTGTGACGCCGAAATTAATTCTTTACGTCCTCCCAATTTAGATGCGTGCTCTAAAAATCCTGTAGTTTCTTCAAATAAAATTGAATGTTCTCTGTTTGGAAAGTTTTTTCTGGGAGAAAGAGGACTAAAGCAACACAAAGCAATCAAACATTTATCAGAAGAAATTAAGGACAATTTTCTTTTGAATAGCGAAGAAATCATTAAATATTTAACAGGTCTTAGATCTGTTGTCCAAGTAATTCGTCATATACCAAAAGGTGCACGTTCCTGTATAGCCGAAGAACTTTCAAACCTTTTGGTTAAATGCATTTCGGAAAATTCTCCCCGTTCCTAGTTTAATTTGTTCCTGTTTCCATGCGTTGTTCTAAAACTTCCAGAAAAAACAAGACAAAATAAGAAACATTCACTAACCACGTTTAGTTAAACAAAATTTACCAATATGCAAAAAACAAAAATTACTTTCCCACAAATTATTTAAAGATTTTCGTTTTCAAAATCAAATCAAAACCAAAAAGATCTAAATTGGACTATTTATTAAAATCCAAGATAAATGCAAAATTATCCGAAAACGACATCAAAGGTTCCATAAGACTACTTTGCTCCGAAGATACTAGGTATAGCAGATGCTGATTCTAACACCTTTGAAAAACTGAAAAAAAAACATTCTCCACCTCTTGTCAATGACGTTTTCCCGAACTCATCTGAGCATGAATAAATATTCTTTTGACATTTCAGTTTTAGACATTAAAAATTTAATTACTTCTCAGGTTACCACCAATTGTGAAACTGGGCCTAATAGTTAAATAACTTGAACTTTGATCAATGGATTTGGCTCAACGACACTATAAAACCAGATATATTGTGGGTTACCAGTGTCTTGTGGTTAACGCTGTTTGTGAAACTTGCCCTTAAAATGACATTTTTACACGGAGAAATGACACTAGGAATACTTATCGCAAACCTTAAAATGGTCGGTGCAAACGGCTATAAATCCTATAAATTCATATTTAAAATTAGCAAGAGATACCTAAGCCCCAAAACGGCGGCGGAACCTCTATTGTTGCCACTGTATGTGAAGGTTTGTTTAGTCACTGTAATATTGAATACAGGAAAGACCATATGTATACATACCTATTATACTGACGTAAATCGCGCCTTTCCTATTTACCTAATGTGTGGATTTTGAAGCGAAGAAAGAGAAATAGAGGTATATGATCTCGCATACGTCTATCTTTGTCGGCGGTAGGCATTTTGTAACATGGTTTCTTGTACGGTATTGCCACATCAGGTTGAGGATATTATGCGCCATTTTGACTTGCTGTGTTTTTCTGGTGGTTTCCCATAGGCAACCCTGCAATATCAGCTGCTTAAAATTGATGCTTATTAGGACGGCGGCGAAGCGCGTAAAAGCCTTCGTTTTAAGGAGCAACCCGGTATTGAGGTATAATTTATTGGGACTAGTATCAGATGATTCAGCATATTTTTCTGCATATGAAATCGAAATGGACGACTTTTTTCATTGGTCGAGAGCTAAGTTAGGAGCAAAAAGGTAAAAATATACGGAAACTAAAATTTCCAACTTTAACCTCGTATAACTTCTAAACTGCTTAAGGTTATAGAATGATTTTTCTTCTAGATTCTAGACAAAAATGTTCTCTTTAATATGGTGTATATATTATTTGAAACATATCAAAGTAGAGCTCAAAAAATCAGTTATTTCGTAGACATGGCGCGATTGAATAAAATATATGTTTGCTTTAACCTGCGATAACTCCTTTATATATAGGAGTATTCAATTAATTTTTTGCTCAAAAACTGGCAAATTTAATTGGCTTTCTTTTGACTCAATTATATACCCATCTATTTTCAATAATAAACTCAATAGAGCCGTTTAAACACAACAAAGCGCGGTCCGACGGCAGAAATTGTGTGGCTCCCCTCTCATTCCCGCTGCCTGCTGACAACCACGAGCATGAATTAAAAAACTATGTGCGACGCCGTAGAATGCATGACAGTCAATTTTCCTTGTGTATGGAACTTTGTGTTCTATTTATGAAAAGTCTAGTTTATCGGGTTCTGCTTGAATAAAGAGTTTGCACAGGTAAGATGATAATTACAGGTATTTTTTTGATCTGAATAAACTCAACAAACTGATGTAATCACATCAGGTTTGTTTATGAGTGTCAAAAAAACAATTCGAGCCAATGAAATCGTAGTAAAATCAGATGACAGTTGTTTGAAACAAACCTCAAGTGACTTCGATCAGTTTGTTCAGATCGAAAGAATACCTGGATTATCAGTAAGTATAGTCTATTTCATTGCAGTTGATAGCTCAAATCGGGGTTTAGGACCATAAAGTCATTGTGAACCTAATGGTTTACAATGGTTCTAAAATGACTTCATGGTCCTAAACTTCGATTTGAACTATCAACTGCAATGAAATAGACTATAGTAACATGAAAAGTTAACTGAAAATTATCGATAATTTTTGAGAAACTTGTGAGTCGAACGTACTTAAGTTAAAAAAAGAACGAGTGCACGTCAAAACTAAAAATCAATCAAATAGGTAGGTGGTGGTTCTCTGAGCCGATAATAAGTTATCGGTACCTATCTAATAATTATGCCGTAATTTAAAGTGTGATTGGTCTGTCAGGATCTATCGCTCGTTTTATTATTTGTTATATTCAAGAGATGAATGGAAGTATCCCTCTTTTACGCTTTACGTAGCTACTACTTCAAATTTTTTCATTACGTAGACGGACTAACATTGACGTCATGGATATTGTTTGTGTTTTATGTTGCAATATATTTACGGCAGAATTACCTTGTGTTAAAAAGCCAACAAAACAGTGCTTCGCGACCATTTTTTCTGCAGCAGATAAAAGAGAAGATGCTATTTCTTTACAGATATTGTCACGAAGAAAAGAAAGAAACGCTAATCCCGAAAGATTCAAAGACACTGTGATACTTTGCATCCGCAGCGAAAAGATCAGTATACAAATTTATTCTACCTTGCATAACATCATTATTTGTATAGCGCTTGTGAAAATCTTTTCTCGGGTACTACTCCCTGTACTTGTACATTAGTACATCTATAATAGTATATTATATACCTAGGGACTAAAGTGACTCTTTTTATCCCGAGACAAAAAGTTTGTACAATTCGTCGAGGGATAAAAAGACACTTTAGTCCCGATACTATTTTATGTACTTTAGAGGATAGAAACACTGTAAAAAAAAAAAAAATTAAATGCCACTTACTTGACTTGACTTGACCGTACACTTACAAAACGTGGCTATGATGATGACATGTCATGTGAAAAAATGAATGCACCTTATTTGACATCAACATGTTATTCAAAAATCGAAATCTCGGTGTGTTGTGACAAGTTGCTAAGATGAACAATATACTATTATAGTTACCTGAGTTTTTAATTCTCATATGTACTTATGCAATATTGCTTACCTACCTATTTATTTTAGGGATTAAAATAATTTTTAATCCCTAGGGAGAAAAAGTGCCACTTTAGTCCGTGAAAATAGGGACTAAAAGAATACTTTTAGTCCCTTAAGTACAAAGATATTATATTAAGTTTTTCTTTTTATTGGTGCCGCTTTTACCACAAATCAAGCAGTCAGCTTTTATATTAAACTTCTTCCGATCACTATGACCGCTGCTTGATGGAAATACTTTGGTTATGTTTGGGTTATTTAATTTCACTACCTTGTCAATATTATTTTTTCTGCAAAAATATTTTCTGCAACTTTTATGATAGGTATTTGAATCTTTCGGGACTTTATTTTTATTCTGACTTGAAACACTGCATTATAGGAGGATATTTCAACATCACGTCGCTCTCTTCTCTTAATTTCATAGAAAATCTATTGTAAAGTTTCCCTGTACAAAGTATAGACAGTAGCCCAAAATAATAATTTAGGTCGGCATGCGCCTATGAATTGAATTATTGGGGTGGGCTACTTACTTTTCTTCTTTTCGGGAAGGATGCGGGTGCCTGGCTGACTAGACTAAACGCGTTATCTATAACTAGTAACTAGTGTCATCCCAATTTATAGGTATATTATTTTCTGTTTTATTCCACGTATTATTTAGTTGTGTTTTTTGACATTGATTATCACCATTTAAAGAAATAATAATTATGTGACGCCCATGTCTTTAATTTGTGTGATGTATGCCGACTAGATGTTTTTTTAGTGTTTCAGTTCGGATTAAAAATACTATACCTACCTACGTAAGCGTAAAAGAGGGATAATTTCAATTTCATTCATGTGTTGAATATAACAATTAATTTAACGAGTAGATCCTGACTTAGACCAATCACACTTGATATTACGGGATTTTGGCGTGCACTCGTTCTCTTTTTTAACTTAAGTGCGTTCGTACTTACAAGTTTCCCAAAAATTCTCGATAATTTTCAGTTAGCTTTTTACTACTTCCTGATGATATTATGAGAACCCTATAAACTAGCCTTTTCAAAAATAGAACACAAAGTTCTATAAACAAGGAAAATTGACTGTCATGCAGTCCAGGCGTCGCACACGTAATGTTTTAATTCATACCTGTGGTTGTCAGCGGACAGCGGGAATGAGAGGGGAGCCACACAACTTCTGCCGCCAGACCACGCTTTGCTGTGTTTACACGGCTCTATTGAGTTTATTATTGAAAATAGGTCGGTATATAATTGAGTCAAAAGAAAGCCAATTAAATTTGCCAGTTTTTGAGCAAAACATTAATTGAATACTCCTATATATAAAGGAGTTATCGCAGGTTAAAGCAAACATATATTTTATTCAATCGCGCCATGTCTACGAAATAACTGATTTTTTGAGCTCTACTTTGATATGTTTCAAATAATATATACACCATATTAAAGAGAACATTTTTGTCTAGAATCTAGAAGAAAAATCATTCTATTACCTTAAGCGGTTTAGAAGTTATACGAGGTTAAAGTTTTTAACTTAGCTCTCGACCAATGAAAAAAGTCGTCCATTTCGATTTCATATGCAGAAAAATATGCTGAATCATCTGATACTAGTCTCAATAAATTATACCTCAATACCGGGTTTTTGAACGCAAACGCTTCTCCGCCGACGGCCTATATTACAAAATTCTCCCTAGACAAAGATGGCGTACTTTCATCTCATATTGTTTGCTTGACCAGCTCGAAACAACCCGCGATATATCTCCGTCAGTATAATAGGTATGGGAAAGACGCACCTTCGTTTTTGACAGCCTAATCGCCATTATCATCTATACTTCTAGGCTAGGTGATTCGTGCGTGAATCCCCGCGGAAGCCAAATTTATGTATGATTGAATGTTGGTGTTAGTAGATAGGTATAATGACTGATGATGATTTTTTTTCATTCCTCTCATTATCTAAAAAAATAGAGGCCCCAAAAAGTAAATTAGCACCGGGCCCACCAGTGTCTTAATCCGCCTCTGCCCGTCCGAACATTATTCAAATCAAGCATGGGATAATCTTTTATCCTCGTCTCTTTCACGTGCACTCACTATCTACTGTGCCCCAATATTTTTTTATTTTTTTTTTGTATCCTATTTTAATAATTATTTTTGGAAAATAAACCTACGAAAGCGTCCTAGAGTCAATGAAATTATTATTAAATTATTATTTTTTCCCACATATCGGAAAAAAATTCGAAATATAGACAAAAAAATCCGATACATAGGAAAAAAATCCTATATATGTATAGGAAAAAAATCCAAAATATAGAAAAAAAATCCAATACATAGAAAAAAAAAATCCGACATATAGAAAAAAAATCCGAAATATAGAAAAAAAGTCCAATAGAAAAAAAGATCCGATAAATAGGAAAAAAATCCGATGTATAGAAAAAAAATCCAAAATATAGAAAAAAAATTCAATATTTAGAAAAAAAGATTCGATATATAGAAAAAATATCCGATATATAGAAAAAAAATCCAAAATATAGAAAAAAAAATCCAATATATAGAAAAAAAAATCCGACATATAGGAAACAAATCCGACATATGGAAAAAAAATCCAAAATATAGAAAAAAAATTCAATATTTAGAAAAAAAGATTCGATATATAGGAAAAATATCCGATATATAGAAAAAAAATCGAAAATATAGAAAAAAAATCCAAAATATAGAAAAAAAAATCCAATATATAGAAAAAAAGATCCGATATGTAGGAAAAATATCCGATATGTAGAAAAAAAATCCAAAATATAGAAAAAAAATCCAAAATATAGAAAAAAAATCTAATATATAGAAAAAAAATCCGACATATAGGAAACAAATCCGACATATGGAAAAGAAATCCAAAATATAGAAAAAAAAATCCAATAATAGAAAAAAAGATCCGATATATAGGAAAAAAATCCGTCATAGGACATATAGTACCTACATAGAGACGTTATCCATCCAATAAGTTAAGTCTCAGCTGCATTGTAGTATTTTCAGTGTTGAACCTATTTGTCGTGTATTATCGTCATGTATAAATAAACGACCGAACGGGTGGTGTGCCTAGCCGGTTCAAGATATCAACAACATCTTCTTGCGCAATTCCTCTTCTATTTTTTCGTAGTACCTACGCACAACGTGCTACTGGGGTGCGTTCGACAACGTTCTATCCTATTATCGTATCTTTCTTTTTCTATTTATCAGATTTTTTTCCTAAATATCAGATAATTTTTTCTAAATATTGGATTTTTTTTCTATAATTTGGATTTTTTTCCTATATGTCCAATTTTTTTCCTATACCTATATCGGATCTTTTTTTCTATATGTTGGATTTTTTTTCTATATTTTAGATTTTTTTTCTATATGTCGGATTTTTTTTCTATATTTCGGATTTTTTTTTCTATATATTGGATTTTTTTTCTATATTTTGGATTTTTTTTCTATATATCGGATATTTTTTCTATATATCGGATCTTTTTTCTATATATTGGATTTTTTTTCTATATTTTGGATTTTTTTTCTATATGTCGGATTTGTTTTCTATATTGTAACGTTTTCAATTTCTTGGCTAATAAGCTACCTTGTTTTGCTATACTGGATATGATTCCATAGAGCTACAATGAAATAAATGAATAAACAACTATTTTTTTGTGCCCAGATTTTGTTACCTTGAGTGCTGCCTTCTACTAGAAGTTTTTTTGGTTCAGGTTTGCAAGTTTGGTTAATTGACCTAGGAAGGTTTGATTCAGTACGCCAGGGCCCGCTGTTATTGATTAGAATCTTAGGAAAAGGAGAGATTTTTTCATCATCTCTGTTTGCAAATCTAATTGATAAATAAATAATCTGAGGTTATGATAATAATTGGTGTTTACTTTTTGATTTTTCATTTCCATCATGTCATTGAACAGCTGTTTTGTCTAGGCGTTTTCTTTAGACCTGTTCTACCTTTTGATATAATATGTTCTATAGGCACTTTTCAACATTCACCAGTCATTTTTTACACAACCGATTCTCAGTTCGTACTTTTGGGGTGAAACTGAACACGTCCTTTTCTATAATTTTCTTCAATGTCAAAATTAGAAGTTTGACAGATGAAAGTCTTCTCCCGAAATCTAAATTCGAAATGAAGAATCAGCCCTTTTGATCTGCGACCTCGCGCTGAGTAGTCGTCCGGTCTTGGGCCTCGGCCCTAACTATTTTTGGGGCGAGACTTTTTGGAATTTTGTGCCAGGGAGCTCAAGTAGACTAATTTCTTGCCGATAATTGTCTATAGTCGTCCCTTGGTCATTTTTGGATTTTGTTTCGGTAAGTTTTTGAGATTTTCTTCAGGATTATTAACCTACAACACGTGTTTGGTTTCTTCAATAGGACTGTTCCGAGCAGCTTTTGGAAGTTTAAGACTTCACCTTTGGTCTAGAGGATCCCTCAATTTGAGGTAAGATTATTTCTAATATTTGGGGCTCGATTTGTTTTTTTATACGAACATCGTTATAGGGTCCTACTCCTAGTCCTAGTCTCAGGCTATAGTTGGACAATCCTACTCCTAGTCCTAGTCTCAGGCTGTAGTTGGACAATCCTAGTCTCAGACTATAGTTGGACAGTTGCTAAGCTGTATTTAGAGAGATTCTAGACTAGATCTAGATTGCTCTCAGTTGGGGCTTTGGTAGCCATTCTTCAGCAACTCTCTTGGTGCCACTCTGCTAGAACCACATTGGGTTCTACGTTAAACAGATACAACGTGGATAGGACTCATGACTCACTTACCATACCATAGTCTATCTACAGTGAGACCAAACCTGTAGATAATCTCCCTTCAAAACTTCTGGAGTTACACATACATTTGAAGATAACTAACACTTATACCCCATGTAAGTTACACCTTTTACTATTTAGGCAAATCCTATGTAA
The DNA here is from genome assembly GCA_917834065.1 of Ceutorhynchus assimilis. Taxonomy (NCBI): domain Eukaryota; kingdom Metazoa; phylum Arthropoda; class Insecta; order Coleoptera; family Curculionidae; genus Ceutorhynchus; species Ceutorhynchus assimilis. Next base: position 667,021 of record OU892288.1, on the reverse strand, counting down.
ATCACTTGATACTAAATCAGGTTCGGTAAGTGCCCCTTAAATAAAATTCTAGAATTTTACCCTGAGGTTGCCCTAACTATAAACCTTTCTGTGTTTAATTTGTCTGATGGTAAAGTGTAACCCATACTGTGTGGGCAGTGTGAATAAAATTGTAGTATGAACTTAAACTACCTTTTTTGTAGCAAAAGCTAACATTTTTGTGAATAATAATAAGTTTTAGCTCAAACTTATAAGTTAATTCTGTTTGCTTTAAGTATGTTCTGTTTTTTCGTAGTAGAAGCTAATTTAGATGTGAATAAAATACAGCATTTACTACAATTTTCAAGTAATAACTTTGAATTTTTCAAGCCAGCTCATGTGCAGCTTAAAAATCAAGTCTTGTGTAGAACTTCAATCGAACACGTTTAAAAATGGCTCAATTAATGAACATCAGACGTCGAAAATATTATTCTCAACGAACTGAGTGTCGGGATGAGGACTATCATAATTTATATCGATTTTCTAGAATTAATGTTGAGTGGTTAGCAGAACATTTCCTCGAAGACACTGGAGAAACAAGGGGAGGAGCATTAAATTCCAGACAAAAAATGCAGATATTTCTTCGATTTTTAAGTGATCCTGGATTCCAAATTAGAGTTGGAAAAGATGAAGGCGTTCATCGTAAAACTGTGAAATTTGTTTTGACTAAAATAATTCAAAAATCACATATTTGGTTACGTTTTCCTTTAAATAACATTGAAGAAGCACAACAAGAGTGGAGTGCTAAGTATCAGTTTCCTTGTGCATTTGGTGCTATAGATTGTACACATATAAGAATTTCGGAACCATCTGAGCATGGAGACGAATACTATAACAGAAAAGGTTACTTTAGCATAAATGTACAGTTAACATGTAATGCAAAAGAAGAATTCACTTCCATAGACGCTCAGTGGCCTGGGCCAGTACACGACAGTAGAATACTAAAGAACTCTGCACTTTATGTCCGAATGAATAATATCCGGCATAATAATATGGTGTTATTAGGTGATTCTGGTTATGGAATCAGTCGTTGGCTGATGACGCCATACAGAAATCCCGAAACTCATGAAGAAATTGCGTTTAACACGCTCTTCACGAAAAAAAGAGTCATCATCGAAAGGTGCTTCGGCCAACTGAAAAGAAGGTTTCCAATTTTGCAATATATGGTTAGGGTAAAACTAGACAGAGTTGCATCTGTTATTATTAGTTTTGCTATACTTCATAATACAGGGTGTCCCAGCCGAGAGTGACCCATTTTAAAGGCTTATAACTTTTAAACCAGGTGAGCTAGCTTCCTGCGGTTTGTGCCACTCGATTTCTCTTGGTCTAAAGTTTTTTTCTAGTAGGTTTCAAATTTTTTTAAAACTTATACAGGGCGAGTAAAAAAAATCCGTTTTTCAACACCGAAATTCTCCACTATTTTCAATGGAACGCCTTGTATATCGCACCGTCAGAAAATAGATTCATGTTTAAGGTATCCATGTACCAATAGGCATCGTCCCTAAAACTTGAAGTTTTAGCCGTGAAAAATCAAATTCGAAATCTTGGTATTTTTGCAAACACCTATTTTCAAAGCTTCAACCTTATGTTTGCCTAATAAAAAGTTAATAACAACTGCATAAAACTATACAAAAAGCTGTAGGTACCTATATGTATATGTTAGCCATTCTGTTCCAGGCATTTGTGGATCAATAAATGGTTGAATGAATTGTGTAACATTTCCTGGAGTATCGCTTCAATGACATGATCTTTCAGGCTATTATTGTATTGCCGCATCTTTCCTTGACATAACGCCAGAGAAAAGAGTCTAGAAATCTCAAGTTAAGACAGTAAGGTGTCCATTCTATAGGCCAGCGGCCAGCTCACCTTATCCGTCTTTCCCCAAATGTCATATCAGGTGATTTCCTTGCTATTAATGAATAATGAGGTGGGGGCATGAAAATAGATATCATTTAAGATAACCTCCTGTTTCAACTATGGGAAAAAGCACATATCAGTGTATACAGTTTCTGTTATTGTTAGTTCATCAATGAAAATGGTCTGAATTTTTTCTCAATAGAGATTGCACACCAAACTACTGTTGGGATATCTCTATTTAATGAGTTCCAGAGAAAATACTTTGGAACTCGTTAAATTGTGGAAATCTCAACTTAATTGATATCTAACTAGACAGTTACAAAATTGTTTGCCATAGTGATATCAAGTTCCTACAACATGAAGTTGCATGCGTTTGCGAAAATATCAAGATTTCGATTTTGATTTTTTTTCGGCTAAAACTTCAAGTTTTAGGGACGATGTCTATTGGTACATGGAAACCTTAAACATTAATCTTTTTTTTGACGTTGTGATATACAGAGTGTTCCATTAGAAATAGTGGAGAATTTCGATGTCGAAAAACGGATTTTTTTTTACTCGCCCTGTATAAGTTTCAAAAAAATTTGAAAACTACTGGAAAAAACTTTAGACCAAAAGAAATCGAATGGCACAAACCGCAGGTAGCTAGCTCACCTGGTTTAAAAGTTATAAGCATTTAAAATGGGCCACTCTCGGCTGGGACACCCTGTATATCAAAGTATTTAAATGATCCACTTCCTGTCGATGAAGAAGAAGATGTTATGAATGACGAAGAAGAAGAGGGATACAATTTGGAAAATGACGATGAAAATCTTAGGAGAAGGGGAATCCAACGGAGAGAAGAAATCAAAAATTTTATTAACCAACTAAACATTTAATTATATAAATTGTTATAATTATAAAATCAAAATTATGATATTCAAAAACTGTTGAAACAAATAAAAATATACAGGGTGTGTAACCTAAAAAATATATCATGTTTCATAATTTATAACATTGTATATATTTTATCTAAAGCTAAACTGTACGTTGAAGTTTCGGGATCTTGGCTTCCAGGACCTTGGCTTTCAGCATCTTGGCTTCCGGGACATTGGGTTTCGGATAGACTTGACGTAGCTTGTTCAATAAAAGTTGTTCTCGCTCGATCTGCATACGCGTAAGTTTTAATTCCTCAAGAAGAACCAATCTTTGTAGATCTGCTGTGCATAAGTTTGCAGTCTCATCTGTTTCTTTCCCTTCCAGCTTATTTTTTTTTTGGTTTTGATGGTGTAATATTAGAGCAAGGAGGAGGTCTAACTAAAACGTGCCTTATTTCCGCTGGTTTTTGCATTTCTATATTTTCCAATGGCTTCAATCCCGTTGTTGCCACTGCAGGAATTTTATGCAATATTGGGCTTTTGTCATCTTTATCTATAATGTCCAGCAATTTTTCTTCCCAATCTTTCAAAATAATTTTTTTATTTCCAGTTGCTTTTATATCTGTTTTCTTCTTCAATTCGTTTTTCTTATTTTGAATCTTTTTTTTTAAATTGTTTCACAGTGATACTTCTGCCATAAATTGTTTGATATGATTCCTGCATTTTAATTAAGGAATTTTCCTTCTTTTTTCTTATTAATGGCAACTATGATTTATCAAATAATACTTTGTTATTAGATAAAGCCTCTATAAAACGCAAATTGCCACTTTGTTCTTCACCGACTTCGGAGTCGTACTCGGAACTCATTTTCAACAATTTCACAAACGTGTGTCTGCTAATGGTTGTAGCTAATCACTGAATAAACTGAAAAATCTCTTGACAAAAATATTGAATACGGCCGCTTTTTACAAAATTTTTTTGGAATTATTTCAATAAAAAATTATTTATTCACTGAAGATGTTTAAAAAAAATAATAAAACAAATGGATAGAAAACCATGATGTGTTTACTGTTGTTAGTTCAAACTTAAATTTTTTAATATACACTTATAAGTATAAGCAAAATATTATTCACAAATTTTTCAGAATGTACTTAAACTTATAGCTGAATCTAATAAGATTGTACTTATGCTATAACTTAATTCTTCAAGTAAAAACTTATTTTTTATTCACACTGCCCTGTATTTTTCTTATCACGCACAAGTGTAAATACTAAAAGGTTTTAGTCATGTTTACCTAAAATTCATATTTATATATGCATTATTTACATTCATTCTTTTGATAATCAAATATTTATAAATTGGTACAAGCCATAATGTATACACATTTTTAACAACGTCCTGGCTATCCCTATTCATTATTGTTATTATTTTTTTAATAAAGAAGCCAGATACGTTATTGTACCTAATTAGTTGTTTTATTGATAAGCTCTCCAATTGCACAGGTTTTGTTTAAACATCATTAGGTTATCTTCCTAGTTAAGTCACAATTAACTTGGTGGCGCCCAAAGGTAAGATGTATACAAGGAACCCATAGACCCATGGCCTCCGAACTGAAGCTGACTAGCCGTAGCAGTATAATTAGGCAATTGCCAAAATAAGTACGTTATAATATGTCGAATTTTTTTTCTATGTATTGAATTTTTATTCTATATTTTGGATTTTTTTTCTATTTATCGGATTTTTTTCCTATATATCGAATCTTTTTTTCTATATATTGATTTTTTTCTCTATATTTTGGATTTTTTTTTCTATATTTCGGATTTGTTTCCTATATGTCGGATCTTAGGATTTTTTTCCTATGTATCGGATTTTTTTGTCTATATTTCGAATTTTTTTCCGATATGTAGGAAATAATAATAATTTAATAATAATTTCATTGACACCAGGACGCTTTCGTAAAAATCCGATACATACGAAAAAAATCCGACATATAGAAAAAAAATACAATATATAGAAAAAAAGATCGGATATATAGGAAAAAATCCGATATATGTATAGAAAAAAAGTCCAAAATATAGAAAAAAAATCCAATATACCGGGTGCCCACGAGATTACTTTCCGGCTGCCATTTTTTTAATTGTTCATCGATATCAACGAAATTTGGTAGGGTTGATATTCTAACCAAACGCCATTTTCATGCATTTATGACAACTTTTTCTGACTTCCGGTTTCACCGGAAATTACCGAAACTTTTGATTTTCAAATGGCACACCCTGTATATTTTTTGTTTATCGGATTCTACAGATCGTTTTACGTCCTAATGAACCACTTTTAAATCGAGTTTTGTCCAAATTTCGTTTTCAAATTAAATTTTAAGTAGAAAAAAAAATTACCTACAAAAATAAGTATATGAACGAAAATTGAGAAAAATGTCCTTGTGTATTATATCGTTGGATTCGCTTTAAAATACTGTATTTAGTAATGTTATGAAAGTGATATGTTTCTATTCTACTTTTTGAGCTAGGGCAAAAATACTGAAATAATGGAGTTTACAGCCCTCTATCAAAAAAGTTTACAAAGATAAGATTGAGTTTGTATTTTTCTGAAAGTAAGTAAAGTATGTAGAGTCATTTTAGGATGATCATGGCACTCTAGTTAAAAAAATAAAATTTAACTTAAAAATAAAATTTGGACAAAAATCGATTTAAAAGTGATGCATTAGGATGTAAAACGATCTGTAGAATCCGAAAAACAAAAAAATATACAGGGTGTGCCTGTTGCTGTCATTTCCGGTGAAACCGGAAGTCGGGAAAACTTGTCATAAATGCATAAAAATGGCGTTTGGTCAGTATATCAACTCTACTAAGTTTCGTTGATATCGATAAATAAATAAAAAAATGGCAGCCGGAAAGTGATCTCGTGGGCACCCGGTATAGAAAAAAAAATCCAACATATAGGAAACAAATCTGACATATAGAAAAAAAATCCAAAATATAGAAAAAAAAATCCAATAATAGAAAAAAAGATCCAATAATGGAAAAAAAGATCCGATATATACGAAAAAAATCTGACTCCTGGACGTAGGCCTCTTTCATGTATCTCCACGCGTCTCTGTATTGTGCCATCTGGAACCACCTCCTTCCTGCTTGTTTCTTTATATCGTCGAGCCAACTCTTCTGTGGTCTTTCCACGCCACGTACGCTTTCCAGTCTTGGTCTCCAATGTAGCAATTTCGATGTCCATCGATTTTCTTCTTGTCTAGCCACGTGTCTCACCCATTTCCATTTGAACTCTGCAGTGCGTTTCATTAAATCTGCGACTTTAGTCTTCGTAAATCGGAACTAGTTTGTTGGCGTTGTGGGAGCGAAAATACAAGTCAACGTTCGAAAAAAAGTATTTTACGCCCCCATTGACACCGGAGCCACTAATTCCTATATGGGAGATGTATTAGTGGAACTTTGCCGTTCTAGCAAAATTCCGAAGATAACGCCTTCTGTTGAAAGAGCCAAGGTAGCCAATGGCCAGCTCGCTTCCATAACAGAGGCGTACCGTATTTTGATGAATACAGCAAAGCAGAATCTCACTGGGGTAATTAATTATTTGCCAAACCTGGCTTGTGATATTGTTTTAGGAATGGACATCCTGAAGACACATGAATTTGTTATAAATTTACAAAACAACCAGGTAACCATGAAAAATGCAGAGGTTATTCTAAGGATTTTTTTATTCTAAGGATTTTTTTATTCTAAGGATTTTTTTCCACTGCACATAAAGGAAGTAAATCACCGTATGTATTACCACAGTGTATTCATGATATGTATTACTAGCACACATCACAGAATACATATCCTCACGGATAGAAGGCAAACTGCCTAATAAAATTTTGGGGAACAATACGCCGTCACGGCGCGGTGGATGCGATCCGAACTATTTATAATAAAGGTTTCTGTAATCAAATCAGCTTTCAAAATAGTTCTTCCAATGTCAATATTTTCAATATTAGATTTGTTCGGACTTCAGTTCAGAATTAAAGTACGCTTTCGCATTTCTTTATATAGGTTTGATATGACCAAATGCGCAAGCGCAGTCCAATTTAGAACTGATTTTGAACTGAAGTCCAAACAAACCTTTTTCCTCATTATTGAATATTGACGGAATTTTGTTCCGAGTAGAGCAAAAACGGACAAACTTCTTGTGTTTTGTATAAAAATCTGATTTTTTTTTTGAATTTAGGAAACAATCATCTGGATTTAAAATGCACACCAACACCAAGACGAATTCTCATTCACAACTGTTTTGACATATTTTTTTAAAATATAGGTAGCAGATAAACTGCCAAAGTAAACTGTGACATATTTTCTGGTGGCGTTCATTCCGCACCTGTAGTTCTGTTTCACTCCAGCGTCCCCAAGCGGATGCGATCCGAAGCTTTTTTTTTAGGCCCCGCCCTCCATTAAGCTTTTTTTTTCTATCCGTGAGGATATGTGTTCTGTGGCACACATTCACATAATATATGTTTCTTGCGATTGACAAGAAATGTCATCATTTTTGACCGGTTAACAGGTCGCAAAACTCGAAATTCTGGTATTTTCAATGGTTGCTACGGAATCGATGGATAATGGATAATAAACTAAGCGGCAGATGAAGTGGGACACCCGAAAAATTGCCTAATTTTGACTTGCTATAACTTCGAAATTTTTTTGCCGATCTTGGATTATCAGGTGGTAGACGCTTTTTACTCATTGGGCGTCGACCGGTGAGATACCACCATGCCAGAATTGAGTAGCGCTAAGTGGTATCACCACGTTCCGCTACTGCGCTGGCAGTCCGGTTCCAACAATGAGTAACAGATAGCATGATGGCGCCTCCAGGATCAAAATATTCCGGAGGTAAAATACCCGACCACTCGGATCTCCGGGCGTCGGGTGATCCTGGGGGTCCTTCATGCAAAGATATAAAGAGAAGATCAAAAACTCAACTCAGAATTGATTTTAGCAATATAAGAGGAATAAGTACAAATATGAATTCAGTTCACCAACATCTTGAAGAACAAAGACCTGACATCCTTGTTCTCACTGAAACTAAAATCAGTTCTGCAACACCTATTGTGAACTATCTTTATCCCGGCTATGACCTACACCACCGATTTCGACATAATTTTGGGATCTGTGTGTACATTAAAAATGACCTTTCATGTCATCGAGAGGACAAGCTAGAACCAGCGAACCTTGATATCATATGGCTAAAATTCACCTCAAAGTCATAGACCAAGTTTATCTGCTGCCTCTACCGACCGCCAAGTAACACCGATTACCAAAACTTTTTCGCGACATTATCCGAAAGCTGTGATAGTATACAGTCGAACTATCCACAGGCGGAAATTGTCTTTTTAGGCGATTTCAACGTCCACAATATACCCTGGCTGAAACACCACAACAAAACAGATAACGAAGGCAGAGAAGCAGAAGCTTTTGCCATAAGTTGTGGTCTAACGCAGCTTGTCGATGAACCTACCCGTATCTCAGAAAGGGGCGAATTTGCAGCGCTTTTAGACTTGTTCCTAACCACAAATCCTGACTCGTACACAATTCAAGTAGATGCTCCACTTGGTTCGTCCGATCATAAACTTATAATAACAAAGTGCGAAATGCTCATCCCACCAAGCCTACAACCACTTCCTCGTAAAATGTGGCACTATAAATCGGCAAAATGGAATGACCTAAAACAGTATTACCTGGATTTTCCATGGCAAGAGGTTTGCTTTAAAACAGCTGATCCCACTATTTGCTGTAATGAAATAACACAAGTAATCTTATCTGGAATGGACGCATATATCCCACATACAACTAAACGTAGAGCTAATGCAAAACCTTGGTTCAACAGCCAGTGTCAAACGGCTGTACAGAAAAAACACAGAGCATATAACCTTTGGAAATGACAACAAACCGCTCAAAACCACACAGAATTTATAGAAGCCAGAAATAGTTGCAAAATTACTATTGACTCCGCTAAAGAAACATACAATCAAAGAATAAAAAACAGGTTGCTGAATTGTCCAAGTAGTTCTAGGTCCTTTTGGTCTCTTGCAAAAGCTGTTGGATCTAACTTCACCAAGTCATCCATACCACCACTTACAGATAAAAATAATCACTTAGCCACAACATCAGAGGAAAAAGCCAATATGCTTGCCCAAATGTTTTCCTCCAACTCCAACCTAACAGTGCCAAACGGAAAAACTCCACCGTTCATTGAAAGGGTTTCCCATAGTATGCCAGAGGTACCCTTTTGTCACAGAGAAATACGAAAATCCCTAAAAAAGCTGGATACAAACAAAGCAATGCGTCCGGATGGCATTCCCGCAATAGTACTCAAAAATTGCGCCAACGAACTCACCCCAACTTTCGCAAAATTATTCAATTTGTCTTACAGGCAAGGAGTATATCCATCATCATGGAAGTCTGCCGCAGTACAACCCATTCCAAAGAAAGGAAAAAAGACAGATCCGTTAAACTATAGACCAATTGCTCTACTTCCGGTGATATCAAAAGTAATGGAAAGAGTTGTGAACAATCACCTAACCAAGTACTTGGAAAAGTACAAAATTATCAACGATAAGCAATACGGATTTCGAAAATATAGGTCAACTGGCGATTTACTTACATACGTCACTCACTTATGGCAAAAAGCGATTGAGTTGCGGGGTGAAACAAGAACAATTGCCTTAGATATATCTAAAGCATTCGACAAAGTTTGGCATGAAAATCTGCTCAACAAGCTCAAAGCAATGGGATTATCGCCGAAACTTTGCACTTGGTTTGAAAGTTACCTAAAGGACAGATCCATTTATGTTGCACTGGATGGCCAGAACTCCAACTCTTACCAAATAAATGCTGGTGTGCCACAGGGAGCAATCCTTTCGCCAACTCTTTTCCTGATTTACATAAATGACCTCATAGATAAAACAGTAAATCCACTTTATTGCTTTGCAGACGATGGCAATGTAGTCTCCTCACTCATACCACCCACAGGTCTTTCCGCACGTGAATTCCACCATCTTAGACTAACTCAAATATCGCAGATAAATAACGACCTGGAGATAATAGAGGACTGGGGTAACAAAAACCTTGTACAGTTCAACGCGCAGAAAACCCAAGCAGCTCTGTTTTCAAAAAAGACCAGCACCGGTGAGCCAAACATCATGCTATCTGGAAGTGCTGTCACATTACAGAGTCAGTTGAACATCTTGGGGGTTACTGCAGAGACCAACATGTCTTGGCACAGTCACGTGGCAGATATTGCTAAAAGGGCCTCCCAAAAGCTGGGAGTGCTATTTCGTACAAGACATCTGTACACACCAAGCCAATTGCTGACACTCTACAAAGCCCAGATTCGACCAACTATGGAGTACTGCTCACATATATGGAGTGCAGCACCCAAACATACCTTAATGCTTTTGAATACCGTGCAAAAACGAGCTATCAAGCTGATCAATGACCCCGCACTTACTCGTAACTTGGATGGTCTCGAACATCGCAGATCTGTGGGCGATTTATCTCTCTTCTACAGGTACTATCACGGAAAATGCTCTGAAGAGTTGGCACGTATGATTCCACCGAGAGTAGCACCTACCAGGCGAACCCGTCAAACAGACGGTAACCATGAATTTACTGTCAAACTAGAGGCACCAAGAACCTCATTATATCAGAATTCATATCTCTGGAGAACAGCATCGCTGTGGAATAAACTCCCTGCGACGGTTTTCCCTGCAGGTTACAACCTGAACCGTTTCAAGACCAACATACACCGACATTTCCGCGCACTTGCCGCTTCTCGAGCGTGATAGGACATTTCCTTGCGAGTGCGCATATCCGTAAAAAAAAAAAAAAAAAAAAAAGGCAGGGTTACAAAGCGCCATCTTTGGTCTATGCATCAGTGTCGTCGCACATTTTTAAAAAAAAATCCTTCTCGTTACACAGGGTGTGAATGTAACGCGGCGAAAAATTTCCATTTTTTGGCGAAGAATATGGGAAAGATGGAGGGTCCAATAAAGTTCTTTCTAGTGGTGACTCGATGACTATAGACCGTGAGATAGGGCCTGTTTAGTGGAGTCATTTTTTTTTGTCTGGCATTTTGAGGAATGAATGTGGCTAGTTAGCTGATGAGAATATAGGTGGTTTTAGTGCTTGCCACCTGTTCGAAATGTCCACAGAATGTTTCGCCGGAAAACTCGACTTCGAACTGGGATTACTGTCTGGCGATTTTTCAGCGATATTTTCACAACAAAACCTTTCATTCTCTCGATTACCAGACAGAAAGTAAACGCGGAAGGTTTTTTTCTTTTCTCTTGGAAGTTGACACTCATCCCCACTTTTTCAGCTATTGAAAAGCATCTGGTATTTTTTATGGGTGAATTATTTATCAATGTCAATCTTTTATTTAGAAGCCAAAAAATTTGAGATCATTAAAAAAAAATTCCTCATGTAAATCAATTTTTTTCTTCTGCAAATTTTCGAACGGGAGGCAGGCATTAAAACTACCCATATTCTCATCAGCTTAGTAGCCAGATTCAGCCCTCAAAATGCCAGACAAAAAAAAATGACTCCACTAAACAGGCCCTATCTCACAGTCTACTAGGTCAACACCTCGAGACGTCTTTGCCATTTTTTCGATACATCGCGTTGCTATGGAAATATGACCATTTTATGGTATTTCGTTTTTCTCTTGAAATTAGCGATTCTTTAATTGAACAATAACAGATTCCGTTTAAATTGCATCATGAAATGACTTGTATAGAAAATAGTCAACACCAGTGGCGTGCAAAAGGGGGTTTATGAAATTAAAATAAAAAAAAACGATTTTATCTGAAATTTTCAAGTTTTGTTAAGCTTTAAAATTTAATGCCCAAATGCACCATAAGGATTAAGGACTCAATTCAGATTAGTTGCTGGAACCAAGTTAGGACTTCTCTTTTATATGCAAATTTTCGAACTAAGCGAAAATAAACTCCCAAGTCCATACGGTGCATATGGGTGTAAAAGGTGTTATAAATAACTCTGATATGATGATGTCATTTTAGTTCTCCTCTAGCCAGAATAACTGCGTGACACCGCCATGGCACGCTCGAAATTATTCGGTTAATTAGCTCTATAGTAACTGACTCCCAGAGCTCCAGAATCATCTCCTCGAGATCGTCTAGAGCGTCTGGCTGACGTTCTCCCCGGGAAAGCTCAAACTTCATCCAGCTCCAGACGTGCTCAATTGGATTCATGTCTGAGGATCTAGGAGGCAATTCGGTACGATTGAACTTTTGCCCTTGCAGGTACCGGTTCACTGATGATGCTCGATGAGGCTGAGAATTATCGTCTGCAAGAATAAAATCCCCGCCATAATTTCGAGCATGCCGGAGAACCTGCGGAATCTGACATTTATCCAGGGACACTTGGCCGTTAACATTGCCCCGAAATACCCTGATACGACGAGTTCTGGTCTTCTGATGTGTTAGATACCGACCCAAACTGTCAATCCTCCACCGCCAAATGCAACTTAGGGACGCATGTTTTCTTCTAACGAGATAATTTAATCCCTAGTCATGTAGGCGTCTTCTAATGGTGTCTGCTGAAACATTCAACTGCAGATGCGTTAGGATTCTCTTGACAGTCAAAACTGTATTTTCAATTGCAGTACGTACTACTAGTCGATCCTGACGTGGATTTGTTCTTTTTTGAGATCCTCCACCGTGTCGCTGAGCAGCAGTACCGTTGACAGGTCTGTTCACACGTTAACATTAAATAACATGAAAAATACTGTTTTTTTTTTTTTTTCACTAAACGCTTCTGAATATCAAAATCAAACTCATCACAGTTATTTATAACATTTTTTTAACTGTAACGCTCAACAAAACCGTTAAAATTTTCAAATAAATCCATTTTTTTAATTTTAATTTCATAAATTCCCTTTTGCACGCCACTGGTGTTGACTATTTTCTATACAAGTTATTCCATGATGCAATTTAAACGGAATCTGTTATTGTTTAATTAAAGAATCGCTAAATTTCGATAGCAACGCAATGTATCGAAAAAATGGCAAAGACGTCTCGAGGTGTTGACCCAGTGACCGAGTCACCACTAGAAAGAACTTTATTGGACCTTCCATCTTTCCCATATTCTTCGCCAAAAAATGGAAATTTTTCGCCGCCTCACATTCACACCCTGTATAACGAGAAGGAATTTTTTAAAAAAATGTACGACGACACTGACGCATAGACCAAAGATGGCGCTTTGTAACCCTGCCTGATAATCCAAGATCGGCAAAGAAATGTCGAAGTTATAGCAAGTCAAAATTAGGCAATTTTTCGGGTGTCCCACTTCATCTGCCGCTAAGTTTAGTACAGGAATCACTTTCCCCTAGGCCGAGAAAGTGATTACTAAGGAATTTTTTTTTTTTTTATTTGTCAAACACATTGTGTTTATTACATTACAATCTAGTCAGTAAGACTAATTAGCAATTTTGTTTTAACCTTATTTACTATAAAGTTTACAATTCTTGAGGTTCACTCAACAGTTTTCCCCACTTTGCTTAAACTGTAAATCACAATTTTGATGTGTTTATAGCACTATTTTGTTGTGTTTTTCAATTTCAGTTCACTAGCTCGAACGGCTTCACCCTTCTCAGTCTTCTAACTAGCTCAGTATTGTCTAGGAGCTCAATCACTTCCACATTCACATGCCGATGTAGTCTATCTTCATGGCTTTTTGCGTACTTTCTTAAAGTCTCTGTTACAGTATCAATTCCTAGTTCCCGATGTAGATCACTATTTCGAACGTACCAAGGTGCATTAACAATGTTTCTTAGTACTTTATTTTGGAATCTTTGAATAACTTGTATGTTACTATCTTTAGTGCAACCCCAAAGTTGAATTCCATATGCCCATACTGGTTTCAGTATTTGCCTATAAAGTAGTAACTTGTTATGTATGGTTAAATTGGACGTCCTTCCAATTAACCAGTACATTTTTCTACTTAAATTCAAGCTCTTGCCTTTTTTTCTTAACATGTGCTTTCCAGCGCAATTTTGCATCAAGCGTCATAACAACATATTTAGCTTGATTTGAATATGGTATAGGGGTGTCATTAATTGTGATTTGTATGTAATTTACGTTTTTGTTTTAAAATCAACGTGAATTGATTTGGTTTCATTCAATTTTATTCGCCATTTTTTGGTCCTATTTTGAACTTCTCTGACAACGTTCTGCAGTTTTTCTGTTGATTGTTCAATACTTTTTTCCACTGTAATTAAACCAGTATCGTCGGCGAATGTTGCTAAATGACAATTTTCTGGTTTTGGGATGTCGCATGTAAATAATAAATATAAGTAGGGACCTAGCACGCTACCCTGAGGTACACCTGCTTTTATTTTTCGTAAATTTGACTCAAAATCTTCCTGTTTGACTCTGAAATGTCTATCACACATATATGATTCCAAAATATCAGAATATTGTTTTGGCAGAAACAGCTTTAGTTTATAGTTTAAGGCTTCATGCCAAACTTTGTCAAATGCTTGCGCTACATCGAGGAAAACTGCGGAACAGACTTTTCCCTCTTCCAGCGATTTTTCTATTAAATTCGTTATTCTGTGTACTTGGTCGATCGTAGAGTGCTTGTCGCGGAATCCAAATTGATGAGTTGGAATGATTTCCTGTCTTTCTATGATCGGTTTTATTCTTTTTAGCAGTATCTTTTTATAAAGCTTAGATAAAACGGGCAATAATGATATTGGCCTATAAGATGACACATCATGAGGTGGTTTTCCGGGTTTTGGTATCATGATAACTTCTGCAACTTTCCAAAGTTTAAGTACGTATATTTAAGCCTAAAGGACGCATTGAAAAGGTTGCATAATTTCACAATAGCTTTCCTGGGGAGTTGTTTTATTACTTCCCCAGTAATTAGGTCATATCCTGGAGCTTTTTTCGGACTGATATTTTGTTTGATCTCTGTTAATATTTCTCTTAGTGAAGTAGGCTTAATGTTGCCTTCTTCTTGATAAGGTTCATTCCAGGGAAGATTTTCATCCTGTGCTTCGTTAGGCTGGAATGTCTTTTCTAAATGACTTGCAAAAAGTTCTACTTTTTTTTCGTTACTCCTTGCCCATTGCTGATTTGACTTTCTTATGGGTGGAATTTGGGTAACTGGTCTTTTAAGGCCTTTAGTTGCTTTCCAAAGAGAATAATCAGTGCTTTTGTCGCCGGTGAGTTCACTAATGTTAATAGATTGATTTCTTGAATTTCTCGCCTTATGCGCTGCGTCATATTGTTGATAATTGTTTTGTCATGGGGATCTCGACTTTGCTGCCATTTTCTTCTTAGTTTCCTTTTTTCTATAATAAGATCTCTAATTTCTTTTGGGTAGTTCTTTCCCTTAAATTTTTTTTTAATTTGGGACTGTTTTCCCAAGCTGCTTGTTGAATATTAACGATAAAACAATCGACTTCTTCATCAATTTGTTGTGGCGTTCGCAACGGTACTGATAAGATTATCTTTTCCGACAGACTTTGTTTAAAACTAGCCCAGTCCGTCAGTTTATTAACTAATGAGATAGGTGCTTTTTTCTTAATTATATATTCACTCAGAGTTAGGATAATAGGTGAGTGATCTGAGTGTAAATCATAACTTTCTTCTATCTCCAGAAAATTTGCAGATATATTTTTTATTACGAAAAAATCGATTAGATCGGGAATTTTTCCAGGATCGGTTGGATAATATGTTGGCCTACCTGTGGATAGGGGCTGGCATTCATATTCACTAATATTACTATTACTAAGGAATGAATGGATAACAGTACGGGAAAGACTTTTCCGGCCTAGGCCGGGAAAGTGTGCTGATTCAGCAACATCACAAAAGCATTCCTCATTTTTATTATTCCTGAGCGACAGCAAAAAAAAAATAGTATGTGTATTTCAGAAGAAAAGCATATTCTCGGCCTTCGGTGTTTGCCGGCCTCGGCTGCGCCTCGCGCGTCAACTTGCACCGTCGGCCGAGAATGTGACACTTTTCTACCTAAATACACAATATACTTCTATTTTGGTTTTATAATAACTCATGAACGCGTCTGACATTACATTATTTGGAGTGTTAAAAAAGCAATGGCGGCTAGTGACATCCTAGTTTGGTTGTGAACTCTTCAAAAAAATGCGCCGCTGGCGAAAATTTTTTGGAGGTGCCACGCCCTTTTTTACATTTATCACAATATGCCTTATCTGTCAGAGTGGGATCCTCGACAACGCGACAAGCCACTATGGTTTGGTTAAATGAGCGTCAGCACAGAGTCAAAGAAACAGCACAGCCAAACAGCAAAGATATTTTTGCTGAGGCCAATACGGATGAGGTAAACGGAGAATTTTAGGTAGTGCTGGGGGAAAATTAGCAATACATTTTAGAATAAATGTAATGTATTGATAGTGCTATTGTATTTTCATATGTAGCATATTATGTCAACTAAATTATTTGTTCTTAATACATGAAAAAATAACTACACACATTTTAATTTTCCACTGCACAATTTACTTTTCCTACTGCACATTTTGTGTCCAACTGCACGTTAGAATAACCTCTGGAAAAATTAAGTTCTATTTTGCATCGGAAAATGTACCAAAGTTGTAGACCCCGAACCACTGACTTTGACACCCGCCGAAGCAATGAAGTTGAATGAATTTTTAGATCATCAATTGCCGCTGTTCGATTTTATTGAAGGACCGACATCTTTAATTGAGCATCGAATACATTTAATAAAAAAAGAGCCGATTAAACAACGCTACCGCCCACAAAACCCCAAAATCCAGGCAGTAATTAATAGGCCAGGGCAGTTAGCTGAAAAAATGGCCGTTAGGAGAAGTTTTTGCAATCAAGCTGATTTTTTCACAGATGATAGTACCCATTAATAGTACTCTGTAAAAAAAAGTTACACCTCCTAGGAGGCTTGCTTTTTCCGCCATGATGAATTGAAGATGGCGGCTGGTGCTATTCTTGAAAAAAGTCGCAACTTTCTTATTTATAAACCGATTTTCGTCAAGTAAAAAAAAAAAAACCTTTGTTTTGGACTAAAGAATGAAATAAAAATGTAACAAAGTTTCAGTATTTTTCATTAAATAAGTACGCCTCCCGCTTCGACTTAATTAAATTATTAATTGCGTGACTTAATTTTATAAATTCACGGCGGTATTAATTAAAATTCTCTTTATATGATTCGTAAATATTAAATACATTATCATGATTTCGCATGACCTCGGCTGGAATCTACAGATCCCGGCAGGAATTTCGGTCGGTATCAGCTAATTTGTATATTTCCGTTTACTCCGCCGCATCCCTGACCCATATTTTTGGCTATAAATTGGGCAGAATTGCTGCTAAAGGACAGTCTTCCACCGGTCTCCGAAACACTAGTTGACTTTACAGCAGTGTTAGCAACATCCACCATCACCACCTGAACCGTCCGAGGTAAGTCAAACCGCCGTAACCACAATAATAGGGGTCAGTTCTTGTAGGGCCGCGAATTAAACCAGAAGGTAAAAATCAATTATATAAGCTTCACTAAAAGATTTTCGCCCGGTACCTTGGACGGGCAAATCTTTTCCTGCAATAGGGGTAAGTCTCTATTGCTCTCAGAACTTCGCCCGGTACCCTGGACGGGTAGTTCTGTATGAGAAATTTTCGCCTGGAACCTAGGACAGGTATTTTTCTCCGAAGCTTATATGGTATCTCTAATCCGTTAAATATATGATTCAAGAACTGACGCTTATGTAGTTGCAGGTGGTGTCCGTACATTTGCTTGGGTCACCGGAGTTTATTTTACCGCTTTATTGCTATTTAACACTTGCCGTTAGCGTTAACGTTACCGGAACTCATAGAGCTATCGGAAGGCTGACCGTTCCGTTATCGCTGCCGTTAACATTCTCCGGACACGCTTTTCACTGCCCACATGGTCACGCTTTTACCGCACGCACATAATTTTCCACCCATTTAATCATCTCTCTCTCACGCATCCCCGTTCATTCTTTCCAGGGTTAATTAAGGGTTTTTCCTGTAAATATTTTCCGGCAATATAGAGGGTTATATTTATATAAATTTATCGACTATTGTCTATTTCTTTTCCCCAAACCAAGATTTTCAGAAAGTTTTCAGAGCGAGCGTCTGTGACCCCTGGATTACCGTTTCTCCACTGTAACAAGCTACACGGTAAAAAATCGGTTGGAGTGAACTGAATGTTTTCAATGAGTTAATGGAAATTGGTGTGAAATTCTGAGTAAAATACTCTTAATTGCTCAAAATTGTGTATACGTAACACACTATTGATTTTAATTAGCCTAAAAATGAGCAGTATACCCAATTTACACAAAATAGGGTAAGTATTCTCACAAATTTGAGTCTTTAAAACTCAATATTCAATAATTAAATTATATTTTGATAATTGCGCTGCGCTCTACATCAAGTTGTACCACAACATGTAACGTGTCGAAACTAGAGAAGAAACCGAACTAGTTAAGTGAGGTGGTATGTGGGAGTACTGAGCAGAGCGCTTTGATCTCTTTGTTGAGTTGTTCTTATTGATTGTGATTTGTGGTTGTTGCAAAAACAGAAAAATTGATGAAACAGAAAAGATTTTATTATTGAAACTTCAATTTTCTAAAAGGAGAATCTGGTGCAAGTGAGAGTTCCGAGTTGTATTACAATTTTATATTGGAGACAGGTAAGTTATGAACTTAACAAATTTAGCTTCATTACGATTTTAAAACATCATAGTAACGGGTAACTACTAGGATCTACCAATTTAAATTTAATCATTAAATTCTAGACGCTCGTAGTCGTAAAATGGCGGATATAAACGATATAAACCCGCTGCTACAATTAAAAAAAATATATACATAAAAATATAGTGAGCTTTAACACAAAAATGAGTCAGATAAACTAAATATCCAGTCAAAAATTACACATTTTTTAGTTGAATTTGAGTTAATACCTATATTATTATTTTGAGTCTTTTAACACTTTTAGATTTTTCTTAGGGTGGGTATTATAAAACTGCTTTGACAGTTAACTTGAAGTTAACTTTTTGAATTACATGTAATTCCAGAAGTTAACTTTAAGTTAACTCTCAAAGTAGTTTTATAATACCCGCCCTTAGTGGTACATTTATGTTTTAGCCATAAACTAAGGTATAGTTGCCTCCGGTTATAATATTACAAAAACGGAGTTTTCAATGATAAAATTCTTACGTTATGTGATGATAATGTTGTCATAGATAAGGACTTTCTTTTAGAGTATTTCAAAATGGACAGTCAAGATGACAAACTATTGATTTGAGTCCAAGATCAGGATTAGACGAAGGATTACCTGAAAGTTCGTATTTTATTATACACTGAAAGAAGGATTTAGTAATAATAACCTAAAATTAGTGACTATTACTAAATCGCTTATTGAAATATGGCTTATTAAACCTTTGGTCACAACACACAAATTATTTGTTTAAAATTTGAGAATAAAGCACTTATTTAATGATATACTCTATCAAATAATAGTTAATTAACGCATATTAATAATAAATAAATATTTTGTTCTCTGAAGTTGGTGTTTGCTTCTGGATTTTCTGTCTTTACTAATAGTAAATTGATCATATTTTTCAAAAATATTCGTTTGTTAATAATAAATTCTGGTTTCTTTTGTTGGATTAAACATAACTTTATATTTATTACCAGTAAGTAAACAATATTTGTTTAAAATAATCATTTATTAATAGTAAAAAACGTTTATTCGTAAATATTATTTAGCTTTGTTACTGTTAATTTGGAATTATTTACCATAAGTATTTTTTTTCTTTAAGCCCGGTTGTACAATTGAAGCCTATCATGGCTTAGTTAAGCTTTCTGGTACTTGAAACCTTCCCATTTAAAATGCACAGCTGTAAGATTTGACAACACGTTGACAGTAATGAATTTTAAATAGGAAAGTACAAGTAACAGTTAAGCTTTAATAAGCCACGATTTATAAGCTTCGATTGTACCACTGGGCCTTAGTTTGTTCCTGGGAATAGGGCACTCTGAAATAATTAAAAACGAACCGATCTTTTTTTGAATTTATTTTTCTTCGGTAGGCTAGATTCTCACATAGGTAACATCATTTTGTTGAAGAACATAGCAACATGGCGGGTGTATATGCGGCGACCTGTGAATGTAATAATGAACTATACCTCGATTATCTTCTCAGGTGTAATAGGAAAAAAAGGTGAATACAAAGTTGCTTGGTACCTATTAATTAACTGGCGCTTCTTCAGAAAATATTATTACGTTTGCAGTTTTATAAAACAACTTCAGCATCACCATCACAGCACGTTTCCAAAAACCGTTGTAATTCGACACTGTTGTGTTCCGCCACGCTATCTTCCACGATTTAATAATTATTACACTCAGAGTTGGGATAATATCATTTATAAGTTGACTGTTAACTTTGTATTTCGCCGAAGCACGCCAGAACACGCCAGAATAATGCAAAAGTAGGGAGTCGGTGGAACAGATAAGAGAAAACATAGGTCAAGGTGTTTCTTCTTTCACGCCTCGAAGCCAAAAGAACGAATAGCTCACAAATATAGGCGATAGACAGTGCGGATGGTGGCGGGTGTACCAACGTTTGTTTACTGATATTATAATTTATGTATGGAAAATAAGGATTTATTATTAGAAACCAAGGAACAAGTTGAAATTTCAACTAAACTGTGTTAAAATGGAACATTATATATTTATTAATCTATAGTTACCATTTGTTTATAATTACTAAACCAGAACATTCTGTTAATAAATTATATTTATAAAACCCTTGTAAATCAATGTAAGAAATATTTTGTTCATTATTAACAAACATTGATTGATATAAGAAAATGAGTCCTAATAAATCATTTGTATTTTATAAATAACTATTTTTAACAGTCATATTTTTAATTACCAATTTAATGTATTTCTTACCAATGCATATTAATTATAATATTGGTTTGGTATTTGTAACCAAATTTGTCAGAAACAAATATTTATTTATTATAATCTCGAATTTTTTTTCAGTGTAGATATCTTTTTGGTTCTATTCCAAATAGGTATTCCATTTTCTAGATGTCGTCGATGTTACTAGCGAACTTACATACACTTTGTCAGAAGCTTCGACATCCTCGTTAACAAAAAAGAATGAAGATCAAAAAAGATTTGTGATTACAGTACCAACAGACAACAGTGAGGGAGATATTTATTCCTTCCCGTTAGATGACGATAAAACATCCGAAGCAAAAGAAGATCAGGCTGAATCCACCACCGACGTTGAAAACATCTGGAAATATTAACCAGAGGCAAGCATTTTTATTACTTAACAGATAGTTTTTATAAAAGTTACTTGAAATTATTATTATTTTTTTCAGGATCCAAATAGTTTTGCAACAAGGAAGCAGAATTACATTTGAAGAATACGAAAAAATTTAACAACAAAGGTCATACATTTATTTTTCTTTATTATTTTGGAATACTCACGATTTACAGTTACTAAGTAATTAAGGTAGGTAGCTTAAGAAACTATGGATCGATCTCATTGCCTTTAGTAAAATAATTGTTATAGTATAAGGCTCTTGTTTGGTTATAAGAACTCTATAGATTCTATATTTTTATACTTATACCTATTATGTGTTTATTAGAAGAGTTACTATAATTGTGTATTTGTTTTTTTTTTTCAAATCAATTTCCTATTCATTACTCACAAAAAGTTGCCCTAATCATATCCTCCTTAGTGAGCAATATATGGATTGGGTAATATTTTAAAGTTTGTCTACAAATAGAAGTATTTATTGTTTTATACTTGTTTATACCTATTAAACCAGACGTAGTATATACAGTATGATTGGAAAAAATTCAATACTTCAGGTATTTTACCTCTTAATTTTTTTCAAATATTTGATATCTTTATCCACATTGGCGTCTCTATTATAGAGTACACTGGTTATAGGGTTGCGAGGAAGTCTAGACTATAAATTCATTTTTTAAAAAAAGCTAAATTTTTAATGAAATCGCTCGACCACGTCGATTTTGTTTTTTTTTATGTTAGACATTTTTTGAAATATGTATTAGTTAAAAAGATCAAAAAAGGTACCACCAAATTCCTTACCAAAACATCGACGTCTGAGAGCGATTACTTCAAAAACTCGGCGTTTTTTTAAATAATGATTTTTTTTCAGACTTTCGCGCAATCCTGTAAAATATTACTCAAAATTTTGAGTAATAAGTTAATCAATATTGAGTCAAATTCTACTCAAAACAAACTCAATTTTTAGTTGAAAAGTAATCAAAATTGATTAGAATTAATCAAAATTTCGTATCCAAGGAAAACCCAACCTTGCAATTTACACACTCTTGATTTAAAATCCCTCAAATTTGGGTGAATAAGTACTCAAATATGATTTATAATTTAACACATTCAAGTGTAATTAGTACTCAAAAATATTGAGTTAATTTTTAACACAATCTGGTGAGGACCTGTTTGGACAAAGTTTTGAGTTAATTTTGTGTTGATTTTCACTCAAATTTTTTTACCGTGTACCTGGTGCACGTGGGCCCTCAACCACTTTAATCCTGAGGGTGGCGCCCGAGGCAAACCGTTAGATAAACTGAATTACACTGAACCCGTGTTGATTACGCAACAAAAGCGCCTTACAAAAATATAAAACCATTTTGACAGGTAGTATTTCTGTCAAAAAAAAAAAGGAAAATAAATTGAATTCGTTTTCTTCAATTTTCTCTGAACCGTAGCTGTAAACATTGACCGTAGGTACTTTTTAGCAAAAAAAGCTTATAGACCCTGAGATAGGGCCTGTTTAGTGGAGTCATTTTTTTTTGTCTGGCATTTTGAGGGATGAATGTGACTAGTTAGCTGATGAGAATATAAGTGGTTTTAATGCCTGCCTCCTGTTCGAAATGTCCACAGAATGTTTCGCCGGAAAACTCGATTTCGAACTGTGATTACCGTCTAGCGATTTTTCAGCGTTATTTTCACAACAAAACCTTTCATTCTCTTGATTGCCAGACAAAAAGTAAACGCGGAAGGTTCTAGAAAATTTGAGATCATTAAAAAAAAATTCTTCATGTAAATCAATTATTTTTTTCTGCAAATTTTCGAACGGGATTCTCATAAGCTCAGTAGCCACATTCAGCCCTCAAAATGCCAGACAAAAAAAAATTACTCCACTAAACAGCCCCTATCTCACAGTCTATTAAAAATATGCGCTTTTTTCTGATTTTGAGTAGTTGGGAGTAGGGAGGTATAGTCGAAAAAAACTTAAGAATTCAAAACAAATAAACTTATGCAGGATGTGAAAACTTAATTGGTTTTAGCTAACAAATATTTTTTTTCTACTACCGTGTGTAAAGTACTCACTTTACGCACTATTCAGAAGACGTAAAATCTCTCTTCACGCACTAGTGCGTAAAGTAATGTCAATGACAGATGTCGTCCTGTCAAATTACTATTTTTCTGGTAAATTACTTCACGCACTAGTGCGTAAAGTGAAAATACTTATATATAAGAATTTGTCTAAATTTATTTTTTATACATATATTTGATTGGTAGTAGAAAAAAAATTGTATGCAATACGTGCGTAAAGCACCTTTTTTCACGAATGTGAATTTTGACAAGGCGAGTGCGACAATCACATCACTTTACATACTTGTTGCATAAATAACTATTTTCTACTACCGCGCGTGAAGTACTTACTTTACGCACTGTTCAAAAGACGTGAAAATAGATTTCACGCACTATTGCGTAAAGTAATTCACAACAGCAAAAAAGTTTATTAAGGGCGGGTATTATAAAACTATTTTGACAGATAACTGAAAGTTAACTTCTGGAATTACCATGAGAAGTAACGTCATTCGAGAAGTGAACTTTTAGTTATTCTGGTAAAATAGTTTTATAATACCCGCCCTAAATTGTATTAGTTTCTTCGCAAAAATGCATAAATAATAAATACCCACAAGTATGAAATTTTATATTATGAAAGCCTTTGCTGCCGTTTTTCTGAACTAAAAATTTGGTTTTACTTCACACCCTAGGTTGTGAACCAAGTTAGACACTAAGTTGTGGTATATTTTTTCAAATGTATGGCTTTATATTGTCGGTATTAATTTTTTTTTTGGTATAAAACATAAACATATGTCTAAAGTGAACCTTTTTTCACAAATGTATAAAAAAAAGCTTTACACACCTGTTCCATACATTTTTTTCCCTATTACCTACAATATTGTAAGCAGGCGATATAGATCATAACGATCGAATGCCAGAAATTTGAATAAAATATACCACAACTTTACGCCCTAGTGTCTAAAGTAACTTAGTTCACAACCCAAGGTGTGAAGTAAAATCACATTTCTATAATGCAGAAAAAGGGCAGTAAAGGATTTTATATTATAAAATGTTATACTTGTGGGTATTTATGCATTTTTGCGAAGAAACTACAATTTAGTAAACTTTTTTGTCGTGGTGAATCACTTTACGCAATATTGTGTGAAATCTAATTCAACGTTTGAACAGTGCGTAAAATAAATACTTTACACAAGGCAAAAAATATCTACTTAAACCAAAGGCAACTGTTTTTATGTGAATCGAGCTAAAACATGTATTCACTCAAAAAAATCTTGATCATAATATCGATGAACTGCTTTCATAAATTACATTTTCATTGATTCAGTGAAATTTTCATTAATCCCAAGTACAGAAAACTGTAAGTATTATGATTTCATGAACAGCTATCATTAAAATAAAGAATGAAGCTTCATTAAGTTATGAATAGTCATTTACATGAATCTATGTTGAATAGTGCATCGGTTACAAGAACTAAGTTCATTGATATTATGAAATTAAACCTTGATATTAAAGAAAATTTCTTTGATGGGAGCTTCCACGGAACATTCATAATATAAATGAATATTAACATGAATAATATGAATATGGTTCATATAACCTTAATAGAAACTTATTCTTTTAAGAATGAAGAAATTCATTGATACAATGTACGGTTCATTTAAAACAAGCAAGTATTCCTAGAAACAAAGCTGCAACCATTACATCAAGATAAATCATAAATACAATGAAACAGTTCATAGCATTAATGTAGACAGTTCTTAAGCACATGCGCAAAGGTAGCTGCAGTCGGGCAACGACATAGAAAAATATGTTGAAATAGGAATAATTACATTTTCTATTTTCTGGGTGCATTGCTACGTACTTCGTTCAAATCGGTTTTTTCGGTTTTGTGTTGTTCGAAGTGTTAAATAGAAAGTCGATTATACCTGTCGCCGGTTTTTTCTAAAAGGTGAGTTGTATACCTCTATCACCTCTATAATATGTATAGGTACCTATTATGTAGGTAGGACTTTGATGCCTTGCACGGAGACAGTCTAGTCTCAAAATGGGAATGCGAAAGAAATGACCTACAGATTTAAATGTCATCCGGGGAGAACGTGAAAGACAAAAGCGTCAAGAGCTCCTCAGAATGTCTAAGGAATACTGAAGTCTCTAAAAGTAAGTACATATACCCAATCTCAAATCAAGTTGTAATTTTTTTAATCGATATATTTTTGTTAAATGGTTTTGTTTCACTAGGTAAAAAAGCAGAAGATTCAATACCGCAGCTAGTGTTTCATAGCCGAGGCAAGGAAACCAGCCAAGGCATCAAATCTAATTTTCTGATTTGGCTTGTTTTAGAAACTTTGGACGTTGATAGTTCAAAAACAGCTGGAACAAATATAGATATATTATATATTTATGGAAACAGGATTTAAGGAGGATTTGAAAGATAATAGAATATACGGTTAGTGTCATTTAAAATAAAAATACATAAGTAGGTACTTAGATTTTTAAATTTTCAGATTTTGGGATGCCCATTGGTTTGTTTGACAATTCTGGAAGATGATACGAAGAAACCATGCAACTTTTGCATTAAAAGCTTTTTTCCTATTGCTCATATTCATCAGTACAGGGGACACGCAAATATAAAAAATGACCCTTTACCCCATTTAAAATCATAAGTATATTTAAGGCATAATTCCTGAAATTATTTTAATAAAAATAAAGAATATGGTACATATTATTGAAAACGTCATTAATAAATACAATGAATGAAATTCTTAGTATTCAAGACTGTGATTCATAAATACAATGAAAGGGTTTCATCAAATTATATCTGGGCTTCATTAATATTATGCTGTACATATAAACTAAGAACGGTGTTTATTGTTACTATGAAAAGTTTCATTAATACAAAAACCTTGCTACATACCTTAATGTTTGTTGTTCATACACAAGATGAATCGAAATCGGAATTAAGAAATTGTTCATACTTCAATAACGTAGAGTTCATGTGATCAAAGAAGCCGTTCTTTGGACCGATTTTAATGAATTGTTCATTAAATCAAAGAACAACTTCTTTTTATTTATGCTACTATTTGGTTGAGTGTTTTTTGCAACAAGTAGGTATTTAATGGCTGTTTCCACTAACTTAACGATAAGTATTCCCCAAACTGACATTTCTACATGTAAAAATGTCATCTTAGGGAATACTTATTGTTAAGGGTCCCCTAAAATAGTTGGTGGAAACGGCCATAAAAAAACCTATATTTTAGGTACCTACGTGAAACAAACAATACTTTTTTGTAATAGCTCAAAGATGTGAAGTGAATGTGACAACATTAAAAATTTTAAACTGATTATGCATTGGCAGGTGCGACAGGTACATGCAAACTGACAAAGTTGCAATTCGACATTCAGGAACTAGGCCGAAAATGGAGCATCTTACGGTGTAGGCCGAAAATGAAGATTTACGGACTGCGTGGACTATAAAATGGTGAATTCCGTTACCAGGAAAGATGCCTATCCTCTGCCTTATATCAACGCTATCCTAGATAAGCTGAGAAGAGCCAAATATACACTCATCAAAAAAGTCTAGGGAACAAGAAATATTCGTCTTTTAATTTTTAGACAGAATAACTTTTTTTAAAAAGATACCATATGGGTATTTGTTGAACAAATCTTGTAAAATTTATCATATCGGCTTTTCCAGCAGGCTTTAACAAAATTTAAAAATCTTTTAAAAGTATATTTTGTTCAATTTATAAATGTATGCAGTTGCATCTTGTTCCCTAGACTATTTTGATGTGTGTATCTCTAGCATTGATTTGAAGCAGGGATATTGGCAGATACCAGTTGCCCTTGAGAGCAGACCAATTACAGGGTTTACTGTGCCATCCTGAGGTCTTTTTCATTTCAAGGTCATGCCGTTTGGTCTCCATTCCTCCCCGGCCACTTTCCAGAGGGTTATTGATAGAATAATTGGCTCCGGGTTGGAGCCCAACTGTTTCGCCTATATTTAGACGACATCATTATTCTGGGGGAAACTTTCGAAGAGCACCTAAGCAATATACAGGAAGTATTTGGCCGTCTCCGAAATGCAAATCTGGAAATCAACCCAGAAAAATGTCAATTTGGCCACCGTTATTTGAAGCATTTAGGTCATATGGTTACCGCAACCAGAATTCACACCGACCCCGGCAAGGTAGCTGCTATATTGGAATTACCGCCTCCCGTAAATGTCCGTGGTCTTCGCAGATTCTTAGGAATAGCATCCTGGTACCGTAGGTTTGTTCCCGGATTTGCACAGATCGCGGCTCCGTTAAATCGACTTCTGAAGAAAGCCACTCGTTGGACTTGGACGAGTGAACAAGATGAAGCATTTCGACATTTGAAGACAAGGTTAACCAATGCGCCAATTTCAGCTTGTCCAGATTTTCAAAAGCCATTCATTCTGGAAACCGATGCAACTGAGTAGTGACTTAGGCTTGGGAGTAGCATTGATATAGCATAATCATGATGGTGACCATGTCATAGCCTTTGCAAGCAGAAGCTTATCATTTGCTGAAAAGAAGTATTTCAAAAGATTCCTGAATCGACTAAGATATCTCTCTGATCTTCTTGGAGCGTCTCAGTTGATATTCTTTTATATTCCCGTTATGGAGCTTCTTCAGATAAGTACTCTTGGTGTACAAATATCTTTAACAAGTATTCCAAATTCTTCCCTGGATCTTCTCAGATACCTTCTGAATTTTTTGGATCTCCTCGAATTCACTTAGATTTCTGGAATTCCCCTTAATTGTTATTTTAGTTTTATTTTAACCCCTTTCCCCCCTAACTCCATTTTTTCATAGTGTACATTAATGTGACACCTTTTTCATTTTACCTCTACCCCGTAAGTTGTATTCGTCCTACGCCGATGCTCTGTATACCGAAATAAAGCCACAGGCCAACAGAGTAAATCCCCCATATGAAATACGTTATTGGTGTTACACTTTTGATATACCAGCGTTTTAACCAACACGTTGCTGGTGTAGGTACATTATTGTTACACGTGTACAGGGTGTCAATTTATAGAGTACCACCACCTATAACTTTTTTATTTTTGATCATACACAAAAAAGTTAGAGGTGGTGGTACTTTATAACTTGACTCCCGGTACATTAATGTTACAACGCTTGTCAATACAGGGTCTTTGGTAATTTATATACATTATAACATTATATACAACTACAAACTACATACTACATCGGTAAATAACAACAAAATATGAGCAGGTATGTGGAATAAATGTTAAGTACCTAGGTTTCTACTTTTTTTTATGTCTACATACAACTAGGTACTAAATTCAACAAATGATTATCAAAATTGTTTTTCTACTGGCATTTCATAATACGCCACACATACGATTAAAATCTGTATCATAATGAACTTCATTATGATACAGATTTTCGGGGATAATACCACGAGAGCTTTCTGTTTATAGTTTTTCCATGGTAATTTAGCGAAAAACAATAATTTTATAAAAAAAAATATTTACTTCAAATTGTTATTAAAAGTTACCTAAAGTATTATTATGGAAATATTGACTGCTAACGAAGAATTTTAACTAACATCTCCAGAAATTACAGAAAGGGCGACAAATGCAGGTAATAAATATACTACCGGACAAGTCCAAGAAAATTTACGAAAAATTATATGGAAAATTTATGGATTGGAAATACTAAAAACACATCGTCCTTCTCAGAAAATGTTTTGATAATATATTTTGAAGAATTACAACAAAAAATGAAACCTTCACCTGTATGGACGCATCACTCAATTATAAAATCTCTATTCAAAGTTAAGCATAATGTTGACATCTAAAAATCATAAGTTTTATCAATGGCAGTAGAAAAAATAGTGTATGCAACTGTCATGTAATGGCCATTAATACACTCGCATGTTATATACGAAACTCGCTTACATGATCATTGCATAATATACTATTTTATGTATGACCCACACTGTAAGAGCTTATTACGTAACTAATTTTAGCCTGTTTGAGTTACGTAATAAGTTGTATTATCGTACTTAGTGATGTAATGACCTCATTACGTAACTCATTTTTATTGAAAAAGGGCACTTTTTAAAATTCATTTATTCGGAAAAATTATAAATCTAATATATTGAGAAAAATTTAAACCATTTCGAATACATAATAAAAAAATCTGTATTTATATTCCACGTACGGTAACGATCATTACATCACTAGTGTGATTACCACGACTCAGTCTACGACCTCGTCTTGTCAATATTCCCCACTTGTTACTGTAATGAAGCTCATACCGACCATACCGTACTAGTAATATAAATAACGACCTATTATTGAATGGGGTTTGGGTTGGGTGGGCCCCTTCATTATTTGCCCGGTGGGCCAAATGACCCCCAGTCCGACACTGGTCATGTCGTCCAAATGTATTTGCCTAATCATATACCCCCTAGTCATTCTGCCACAATTCAACCAGAACAAGCGAACTCCGAAAACATTTTCCAAACCCCAAGGATCTTGCCGACGCTGACGAGAGGGATTCCACGACTGTCCACTATATGGGTATTCCTGTGGCATGCGTCCCATAAACGGCAACTAAAAGTTTTATAACCGAACTTTTAAAACCGACCGTGAACCGTTCATTTCTTTCAGGATAAAACATAAAACCGGACCGGCGGTCAATCCGGGCTTTAAAATAGAAGAGGGAACACGGGACCGAGACAGCCGGGAAGATTTTTTTTATTTATTATTTTATTATTTTGGTAGAATGTATTATATATTATTTTTTTGTTATTCTTTCTTTTGTTTAATTTTGTAATTATAAATTCAAAAAAAAATGTTAGGGTAGAAAAACATTTGTTTTTGTCAAAGAAGGGGGAGTGTAATCAAGTTGCATAATTTTCTAAATCCGTAAGGGTAACTTTCTTATTTCTCAGCCAATCGCCCCGTTCTTTTTCATTTTAGAAACATAAAAATCACGTCATCCAATTTACACAGTGAAAATTCCGTGCAACTATCGCGAAAACATCGGGAAATTGCTACGAATTTTCCCCGTAACCGACTTTCTTATTGTGGAGAAATCCCGATTCCCTAAATAGGGAACTTGACAAAAAATTTAAACATAAAAATATTACTATAAATCATAAGAATACATTAATTAAAACCTATATCAGCGAAAAAAAGAATGTTTTTTTGGCGCAAACAGCCACAATAAGGAATTGATAATGCGGAAAAATTCAAATTATTTCTAGCGGGAAAAAACGCTCTGGTACTGGTCGTGACGTCATGTAGTATGATCTGTCAGTCTCTGTCAGTAACCGTCCATCATACCGTGAGTTCGTATTGAAACACGGAGCGCTCGGAGCATTTTCCGTCTTTTTTCCTTATGATGAGAACAGGGATAAAAGAACAAAATAGCAACTCCGAGCGTTTAGTCGAACTCTACATAATAAATACCCGTTAGCTGTGTTTATTTACGTTTTTCTCTGATTTTTTAAAATTTTATCATTATTAGAATTGGTTTACTTAGTTTAAATTCAATGATTAGCTCAGTATTATATAAATAAAACGATATACCTATTAATTATGACCGAAGAAGGAAATTCTAAAGGCCAATCCGCCAATCTGTAATTTGTGATATGTTTATTACTATTTTGCTACTGCAAAAGTAAGTATGTGCGAATCTTTTTTTCCATTATAACTTAAAAATTTATAGCTCGCCGCAACCCAAAACAAATAACGGTGGAAAATGTGGAAGTCAACCAAATTAAATACAATGAAGTAAAATATAAAGATGTTTTGTGATGTAAAGTTTGATGACAAGGTGACGCAAAATCCAAAATCCTACTACGTGACGTCATCCAGATTCGCGCGCATTTAAAGTCGTTTGAAATGCTTTTAATACGCGCGAAACTTTAAAAAAATTTCACCAAGTTATTATTGAGTTTTAGGGAATAATATTTGGGGAATACTCTTTCAAGGCATAAATAAATGATTTAAAAAAATAAAAAAAAAATTGTAAAGTTCCCTATTGTGAAGTAATCCCGATTTCTTTATAACCGACTACCGTAACCGAATTCCTTATTATGGAGAAATCCGGATTCCTTTATTGTGAAGAAATCCCGATTTTCTAATTGTGGAGTAATCCCGATAATTCCGTCCTGAAACGATCCTGACCATTTGAATTCACGCCGGAAAATATCCTCTTCCTAGTGTAGACTGTAGATTTCTTCGAAATGCGACTGTTGAGTCCGGGTTTCCCAATCAAATAAGGCACGTAACGGTTTTTACTGTTTTATTGAAGTCCTCGTTAATTCAACTATAACGACACCCCAGCGCAGCCTGCAGAAGGAAGATGAAACGGGAAGTTTTTTACCTATTTCAAAAGTGATCTTTCATCAACTGTCTACCGACATAACTGGTTTTCTGGTCATCAGGTACTCTAATTATTTTGAAGGTCAGGTTTACAATAATTACAAAATACAGCGCTGGGCAAATTCAAATAACTAAAAATAATTACTACAATTCTCGGCCTAACCTGATAAAAGATCGTCTCGATCGTGAGCTAAAATAATATTGAACAAGCATGAAACCTAATACTCATAACATAAAATGCATTAGACATAAAAGTACACTTTATCATAATAATTCATAATGGGTTCGACTAACATAACATAACATAAGCTTGATCATAAATATAAGAAATGACACTTAATCATCCATAATTCTAATAAGTGTACATAAGAATGCATAAACTCATGGATGTTCAATATTTTCCATAACTTTCAGTAAAGGCAATATAAAATACAATTCAAAAATCAAAATATCAATTAAAACAGTAAATACATAGGTTATAAATAAATAAAAATAATGTAAATATCAAGAAATTATGTCAAAATTGGGAGTTATGTCAAAATTGGGAGTAAAGTCAAAATAGGGAGTATATATCAAAATCAGTGTAACCAAAATTTCATATTGTCAGGACTACAGACACCTTCAAAAGGCCTTTGTGTTATCTGAAAATTTTCAACATCAGTAATAAAATATCTGTCGTTATCTAGAACTTTCTTAATTTCATAAGGTCCTCGGTATTTTGGGATTAGCTTTTTATTTACACCTGCAGTATTAGTAACATCTATATTTTTAATCATCACATAGTCTCCTAAATGATACTTAGTTGGTGGCTTATGTTTTTTATCAAAATAAGTCTTATTGTATTCTTGAACTTTCAAATTTTGAACTTGTGCTTTATCTCTAATTTCGTTTAAGTTTCGTTCACTATCTTTTTCTAACTCTAAATATTCTCTAAGCTGGTCGTTTTTATCTCTTTGATTGACTCTAAATAACAAAGTGGAAGGAGTGTTATTTATAGAGCGACTAAAGGTATTATTTATTGTGTATTCAACATCAGGTAAGTATTTATTCCATTTATTCTTAAGTTCTGAGAGTTTCGACAAAATTGGTGTTAGGTCCCTATTGATACGCTCAATTTGACCGTTCGACTTGGGTGAACCTGTTGCAATTTTAATATGTAAAATATTATTGTCTTGGCATAAATCATCAAATTCTTGAGAAGTAAAAGTTGCACCTCTATCAGAAATTATCCTAATTGGTCTACTATAATTTTGGAAATATTCTTGCAACTTTGGTATAACTTCAATGGTTTTTGTCGATTTCACATCATAAAGTTTAACAAATTTAGAAAAAGAATCAATAATTTCAAAAATAAATTTTCGATTATTAGGGGTTTTCTCCAGAGGGCCATAATGATCTACATGTATCGTTACGAAAGGTTTATTGCCCTTAGGAATGTTATGTAATATTCCTTCAGTTTTACCTGTCGAAGAATAATAGATGCATTTGATACAATTTTTAATATAGTTTGGTTTTAAAATCTGGGAACCAGTAGACCCTAGAAAGATATTCACAAGTCTTATCTATACCCACATGACCTAACAAATCATGACAGTTAAAAATTACTTTGTCCTCCATAGATTTTGGAACATAAAACTTAGTTCCCTGTTGATGTTGTAATTTTTTGTAGACCAAACCATTCCTTAATTCAAAAATTTTGTTTTCAGTAATTAAAAGATCGTTTTTGATTTTAGAGATTTGAGGGTCCAAATTCTGAGAAATTGATAAATTTTGTTCAAATGTATTTTCTTCTAATATGAGAATGCTATTAGCGCGACTCAGGGCATCAACGTGTCTCATGCGTGAATTTTCTCGGTGTTCAAGGGAGTAGTCATAATTTTGTAGCGTTAATGCCCAACGATTAATGCGTCTATTAATTTCTTTTTTATTCAATGCCATTTTAACTGAATTACAGTCTGTGACTATTTTAAAATGAATCCCTTGTAAATATACACGAAAACGTTCAAGAGCATTGACAATGGCTAACAATTCAAGTTCAAAGCTATGAAATTTAGATTCAGAATCTGTTGTCCGCTTACTAAAATAGAACACTGGTCTAAATAAGTTGTCTTTCTGTTTTTGTAACAGAATTGCACCATAACCAGAACTAGAAGCGTCACAATGCAATTCTGTTTCTAGGCTAGGGGAATAGACAGCTAAAATTGGAGCTTCGGTTAATTTTCTTTTCAATTTGTTAAATGCGTTCAGCTGGTTTTCAGCAAATTCAAATTTTGCATCTTTTCTTAAAAGATCATATAAAGGTTTTGCCTCAATCGGAAAAGAAGGAATAAATCTTCTAAAATAAGATGCAAGGCCCAAGAATCTTTGGACTTTTTTGGCATCATCAGGAATAGGATATTCTGTTAAAGCGCGAACATTATCAGGGTTAGGTTGAATTCCTTCACTGTTAATGAGGTACCCTAAATAAATAATTTGTGATTGCAAAAAGAAACATTTTTGGATTCGCAATTCTAAAAGATTCTTAATCATTAAGTTGAAAACTTCTGTCAAAATTTGAAAATGTTTTTCCAATGTTTCGGTAGCAACCAAAATATCATCCATGTATATCAGTATCTTATTTTCTCTCAACAAATTTTTGACAATCATATTTATGAATCGCATAAAGACAGAAGGAGAGTTAGTAAGACCAAATGGCATGAGTACATATTCAAACTGACCTAGAGGACTAATAAAAGATGTATATTTTATAGAGTCTTCTGCCATCTTTACATGATGAAAGCCGTTTTTTAAATCAAGGACCGAAAAAAAGTTTTTATTTTTAAGCAAATCTAATAGATCATCAATTAATGGTATTGGGAAGTGATCTCTAATGGTAATTTTATTGATTTCGCGATAGTCTATGCATAACCTTAACTCATTTGTTTTCTTTTTAACCAAGACTATTGGACTACAATAAGGACTACTGCTTTCCCTAATAATTTTATTTAAAAGTTAATCATCCAAAATTTTTCGTAGTTCATTTTTCTCAAAAAAGACAGTTTTCTCGGTCTAAAAGAAATCGGCATTTCATGTTTCAATACTATTTTCATTTCATAATTTATTTCTGGCTCATGTAATCGCTCTTTACAAAAATATTCATTAAAAAATTGTTGTTCAAAATTATAAATAATTTTTGGTTCTAAGTTTCGATTAATATTTAGAATAGGTATTGTATCTTGATCAATTTCAATAAAAAGTAATTCATTAGAATTTTCAGGCTGAAAGGGTTCTAGACAAAGTTTATTATTGTTAAGTGAAATTTTAAAATTTTGTAAGGATAAAAAGTCTCGTCCCAAAATAGCCGGAACAGTCATTGTATCGTCACTGACAACATAAAACTTAAGTGGCACTTTTAAATCATTAATTATTACAGTTTCTTCATAAAGCCCTAAAACATTTAAGCTAGATTTATTAATGCCAACATAATTTTGTTCAAAATCATAATTTAAATTGATACAGTGTGGTGGTAAATGTTTACTTTTTATCAAACTAATGGGACTACCAGTGTCAAGCATTGCATTCACAACAACCTGACAGCTGTTACCTTGATCTTGTACTTCAAATCGAACTGGGATTTCATACATACTTGATACTGACCGCATTAAGGCTTCTTCTGATATCTAGGAATTCTCTTTTGCTTGAGCTTGTGGCGAATGATTTTCAATAATACCCATCGTAGTGGTGAAATCAGCAGGCATCACTGACGGCCTCTTCTTGTTTTCAGGACAATCTTTGATTTGGTGATTTGATTTACCACAACGGAAACAGCTTTCTCTTTCTCTTTTGGGCTTGGGACACTTATGTGCAAAATGTCCTGACTCATAACAATTAAAACATCTTTTTGGTGCAGCCTGGATGATGATGGATAACTGGGTACTGAATGAGTTTGAGATCTTTCTGACTGAGTAACGTTGGACATAATTCGTAATAAGTCACTCAATG
Source organism: Ceutorhynchus assimilis (assembly GCA_917834065.1). Lineage (NCBI taxonomy): Eukaryota > Metazoa > Arthropoda > Insecta > Coleoptera > Curculionidae > Ceutorhynchus > Ceutorhynchus assimilis. Next base: position 631,491 of record OU892288.1, on the reverse strand, counting down.
TCTTAAAGTCCTGCATCCTGGCTTGAGATTGTAATGTTTCATTGAAAAATCCATCAATTATGTATTCAATCAAATCTTCTTCGGAAACTCCCACAATGTTGCCCAAAGCCACTTTCTCGTGGAAGTAAATCGGGAATTTCTCGCCTCTTTTCCATTTACGGGATTCAAATTTTTTCATTGAAGAGACTCTGTCTGCTCTAAATGAAAACATTTTCTTCATTTCTTCTTTGAGATCAGTCCAAGTCATTGTAATAAATTCAACTTTTGAATGATACCAGGTCCTTGCTTGGCCAGTCAATTTACCAACAGCAATTAATTGAATTGTTTTGTCCGGAACTTGGTAACAGTCCTGTACTGCAGCTACTCTTTGTAACCAAACTGCAACATCTCCTTGGCCAGTAAAATCAGGAAGTAAAGCACTTATTTCGGCGTTTGAAAAGGATTTATTTTCATGGTGTTTAATGGGCGGTGAGATAGGTCTTCGAGCCTGTTCATGCAATAAAATTGCTCTTACCGTTGCTTCAACCAAATCATTCACTGAAATTGGACTCTGGCTTCTGTTTTCTTGAGCCGATTCACTCATTTCGGCGTCTTCAAATTGGTCGTCCGCCATAATAAATCACTACTTTCGCAATATCCTATGGCTTGAATCCTGAATCCCACTTCTGAAAACTGTAGACTGTAGATTTCTTCGAAATGCGACTGTTGAGTCCGGGTTTCCCAATCAAATAAGGCACGTAACGGTTTTTACTGTTTTATTGAAGTCCTCGTTAATTCAACTATAACGACACCCCAGCGCAGCCTGCAGAAGGAATATGAAACGGGAAGTTTTTTACCTATTTCAAAAGTGATCTATCATCTTCTGTCTACCGACATAACTGGTTTTCTAGTCATCCGGTACTTTAATTATTTTGAAGGTCGGGTTTACAATAATTACAAAATACAGCGCTGGGCAAATTCAAATAACTAAAAATAATTATTACACTAGATGCAATCCCTCTTTACCGAAAATTTCCGAACTGAGTTTACTTATTAGACTGTTTATTGTAAATTTCTCGACATTCGGATTTTGGAGCTGGAGCTAAATCCGCCCATACCGTGAACATTTCTAATAAATAACGATACCATGGTAAATAGCATGCCGTAATGAAATAACGTTACCGTGACAAATTGCGTTACCGTAATAAATAAAGTTACCGTGACAAATTACTTTACCGTGATAAATAACGTTACCATGATAAAGAGTGTTACCGTTAGCGTGGAAATTATTGTTTTCAAAACCGGCGTGAATAGGATGACTATTATCATTCCCGTCACAATGTATAGTGCTAGTGTTTCATAGTGGGTGAAAATAAATTTAACTAATTTTATTAAACAAGTTGTATTATTTGCACTGAACCTTGGAACACCATCTTCTTCACTGTTTAAAGGCTACCTGGCAGGCATATCAGCGATCCCCTTTGACGCTATAAATCACAAAGGGGTGGCGCCTGAGAAATTCGAAATACCGGAACATGCAGGAAAATAGGGCAACGTTACAATTGTGTATTTAGGTGGAAAAGTGACAAATTCTCGGCCGACGGTGTAAGTTGACAAACACCGAAGGCCGAGAATGTGTTTTTCCACCGAAATACACATACTATTTTTTCTGCGATCGGTTAAATATCTGTTAAATGTTTGCCTTTTTGTTCCAATTATTCAGCAGTACGAGAATCACTTTCCCGGCCTAGGCCGGAAAAGTGATTCCCGTATTGTTATCCATTCCTTAGCAACTATTGAAACATAAGTGCGACAATCACATGAGTGAAAAAAGTTGCTTTACGCACGTATTGCATACAAAATTTTTTCTACTACCAATCGAATATGTGCAAAAAAATTGATTTAGACAAATACTTTACGAACTAGTGCGTGAATTATTTTCACTTTACGCACCAGTGCGTGAAGTTATTTACCAGAAAAATATTAAATTGACAGTGTCGACATATGTCATTGACATTACTTTACGCACCAGTGCGTGAAGTGAATTACTTTACGCACTAGTGCGTGAAGTGAAAATTTACGTCTTCTGAATAGTGCGTAAAGTGAGTACTTTACGCACGGTCATAGAAAAAAGACTTTTGATGATTGTTATTTTTTACAAAAACTAATGAGTTTCTTTCAAAAAGTTCGGAAAAGTATAGTCTTCTACTCGCAAATAATGGCTATTATTATAATATGCTCGTTGGAGGATATACTATTTTCTGAGATTGACAAGAAATGTCAGCATTTTTGACCGGTTGACAGGTCGCAAAACCCAGTATTCTGGTATTTATTATGTTTCAATAGTTGCTAAGGAATCAATGAATAACAATACGAGAATCACTTTTCCGGCCTAGGCCGGGAAAGTGATTCTCGTACTGCTGAACAATTGGAACAAAAATACAAACGTTTAACAGATATTTAACCGATCTCAGAAAAAATAGTATGTGTATTTCGGTGGAAAAGCACATTCTCGGCCATCGGTGTTTGGCGGCTTCGGCTACGTCAACTTACACCGTCTGCCGAGAATGTGTCACTTTTCCACCTAAATACACATACTATTATTTTATTGTATCGTAATTTATTGTGTTTTATCGTATTCTATTAGGTATCTTGTCATATTTTATTTTATTTATGATGTTTCTTTTACAAGCATTGGGGACCAATGCTTTTCAGAGGGGGGCATATTATGTCAACTACTTGAGTAAATACCACTCTGTAGGTACCATCGTCACCAAAAGTATCTGGGACACAAATAATGCATAATAATCTCCTGGACTAATTCTACTGTCATTCATTTCAATGCATAGTTTGACAAATATTTGACAATAAAATTCATATAATAGGACAAGGGCTAAGGTGATGCTGTCCCAGTTACTTTTGGTGACGATGGTACATCAAATTTATTAAAGTATTTCGACGAGTCAGCATTAAGTTGGTATAAATACCGCGCCGAGATCCATTCGGGAGACTAAAGCTAGTGCAAAGTACCTTAATTGGGAAAAGCCTCTCTAGCTGACTCTCCTCCCAGTGCAAACTACCTTTAATGGGAAACGCACTTCTGGGAGTATTGAACGTAGCAGACTAGGTCAAGTGCAAACTAAATTTATTGGGAAACGCCCTTCTGGACCTATCTCAAACCCAGCTTCAATCTTCAGTCATGCCAAGTGTACAAAGTGTACATAAAACAGAGTGGCCTATAGTACGTCTCTCCGTAGAAGAGACGTCATGGTATTATTCGTAGGGTAATATTATTCTATATATTTATCTCATTGTATCTATTCCAAGTGAGTTTCTCTCTATCTGAACCCCAACTACGCCCCCAGGTCAAGCTCCTGTTGTGACGTCTCAGGACGAAACGTATAGGGGTTGTCATCAATCATGGCAGTTGTTGTATAAAATTAGGTAAAAGTGATAAGTGATTAGTGAATGTATGGTCGCAAAAGAGATATAATTTTTTTTATGCCTATTGGGGAATTTTGATACAAACTGGTTGCCGAAGGGTGTCTATTCAACTAAATTGCAAAAAATAAGGTAGGGGAACATGGTTTGGACCAAATTGTTCTGGCTGGTAAAATATAAATTTGCCTTTTCTCATCGATCTTAAAGATGTAGCGACCGCTGGCGCAAACCGCTAACGACACCGTTGATGATGTCGGCAACGGTGCGGTACATAAGGTGTTGGATACGCCATGAATCAGTGACCACTACATAGTTTGAATTATTAAAAATTCTGAGATACATAGTAGGAATCATTTAATTATAAATATTATGTACTAGAAGTAAGAAAGATTAGGCAGAAAATATAAAAGGATGACTAATGTCCAGTGAAACTTTGGAAATGATCTTACAAGTACAAGTGCAGAAACTACATGAACTGAAAAACGGATTGACTCCAAGTTGTTTGACGGAAAAACTTTATATTAATAAATGTGTTACCAAAAGATAAAAAAATTAAGCTGATGAAAACTGACGTAATTACTGACATAACGATTCCTTGAATTTGAAAACTTTACATACCTCATTCCATCAGCCGTTCGTCTTCACCTGAATCATCCTCCATTTTTGGCGACATTTCACGCATCGGCGCTGATTGCCGTTCTTCATTTTTCCATTTACGCCTTCGCGCGTTCATGAAGAAATTTTGGACGATCTCTGGTTCTAAACCCAGCTGCATCGCAGCGGTTTCTTGTAGTTCTTTTGAAGGACGCTGGGTTTCCTTGAAAATAGCCTGAAGAGCACGCTTTTGTAGGTCTGTAAAAATGAACCGACGTTTCTTGGGTGTAGGCATCTGTTCCTCAATGCTCGTACAGTAGGTGACTTTTTGTTTGCAACTTGTTTTATTGCCCTGTGCTCGTGACAAGGACATTTTCTGACCTTCTGGTTTCTGTAGCCATCTCCACATCGTCCTAAATATTTCCTTGCCAAAGTCTAACTTTGACCAGGGTTTTGGATTTTGTAAAAGAGCTGAAAGGGTTCCTTGCGTTCTGCCTAAAATACGTTTCGCAAAAACTGCTTGCGTAATGCCATATGTTTTTAGTTCTGCAAGAATTCTTTGAGCTATTTCTTTGGTATTAATGTCTTCTTCGTCGGATGAGATTGATAGAACACTAATCGATCCAGGAAACTTATTTTCGATATTCATTTGTTGCTGTTGACTTTTTGACTGATGCTGGTTAGTATTTGATGGCGTTTGTTGTAATAATGTTACTACAGGAAGTGATGATGAACAGTCAAAAGAGCCAGTAACCTTACTTGCACGGCCGTAAGCAAATTCACCTGATACCGTCGATGAAAGGAGCAACGGGGTATTTGTAGCACTGGGACTATAGCCTGCGACATACATCCTATCATTCACTGTGGTAAGAGTTTGGTTAGTTGATTCCAGATTTAGATTTTTGTTTTTATTGACATCTATCGTGTCGGAACTAGGTGATAATTTTGGGCTGAGTAGTTCGGATTCTCCGGATTTCATGATGACGAAGACAGGACCTTCGGCTTCTTGCTGTTCAAAGATGACATACGTTTCCATGCTGCCTCCTGTTATAACCGCTTGTTTATCTTCCATTACATGATTTTTACGGGCAGTCCGCATTCAAAGGCGACGGCGAATACGCTTAGTGGACGTTTATACCAACGTTCCCAACAGGCCTGAAATACAAACCATATTACACAAACTGTAGCTTGGACTACTCCTTAGAATAGCGCGATTTTTTTATTTATCAACAGGGGAAACTCTGGGGAGCATCTATTGGTGAATTGGGAGCTTAATAACATAAATCTATAACAAAGCACAATAGTGTTATCGTATTTCTGAATCTATTACCTTCAAGTGATTACTTGTGAGAATTATGTACTAAGTTTTTTCTGTCAAATAGAATGCTGAAATAAAATAGTTCACGTTATAAAGGTAAATCGCATAATTGTTGGTGGAGACGAGGAAGAATAACCTATATTGACCAATAGCAATCGATGAAAAAAAAATTGGATGTTTCAAAAGAGAAAGTATTTCAATTGAATCTTTTTTTGGAATATTTTGAATCTTGGGGATTTATACATTAAAAAATTAAAAAACTTTTCAAAAAAAAAAAATATATAGCCAAATTGCTTAGAAAGCTACAACATACCTACAGGGTGGAATTTTTAAATGGAATTCATTATCAGAAAGCCTGTTTAATATTGGGAAAATGAAAAAACGGGTCCCTTTATTTTTAGTTTGGCACATTTTCTCGGCCTTTTCAAGGATTTTACCCCTTTTTTAAGGGTAGAACCACCCCCAACTTTTTTTTTCAAATCTAAAGATATGTATTGTGATAGCTCGTTGGAATGGGCATAAAAAAATGAAAATGATTCATGATTTACTTTTGCATTTGGGTGATCTAGAAAACGAGAAAAAAATAAAAATATAGGTATTTTTCCACACAATTTTTTTTTACAGTTGGAATTGTTGAATATCTTCAGTACTTTTTCTTGGTAGAACCCTAATGCAAAACAAGCCCCATTTATAACGTTATCTAATTATTTCTGACGTTAACACACTATTTGATGATACTCGGATTCTCAATCTTAAAATAGTGCATTAACGTCAAAAATAATTACATAACTAGATCACCGAAGTTGGGGGTGGTTTCTACCCTTAAGAAAGGGGTAAATTCCATGAGAAGGCCGAGAGAATGTGCCAAACTAAAAATAAAGGGACCCGTTTTTTTTATTTTCTCTAGAAAATAAACAAGCTTTCTGATGCTGAATTTATTCCATTTAAAAATTCCACCCTTACTGACCACAAACTATTGATATCAATATTTCATCATGAGAAGTAATCTTCGATGGGGACTACCAGAATGTTTTATTTTCAATTACAGATTTTGATTATAAAATTCGGTACAAATCTACATACTGTTACGTTTTTTTTTTTTGGCACACGGCACAGTACATTTTTCACCGACAGAAAATCGAAAACAGTCAGAAACAGTCAGAAACAAAGTGCGAGGTATTCGGAAATATCGTAAACATCATCGGCGGACTACAAACAGAAAAAAAATTTAGTGTAGATAGTGGATTTGGCGGAAAAACAAGAAAATTTCAAAATAATTTTCTCGGTAACATAACCTCACATGATACATGCTGGCACAGGCATAATGAAAACAAGGCAACGTCGACTTGATCAGCCGATGGGATAAAGGAACGCAGCCAAAAGACGCGTTCGAAGACAAATAAAACAAATCAGCTATTTATGCGCAATATTCGATGATCAGCTGATGTAAGTAAATAGACCATGGATATTGGAAATTATAAATGCCACAGGAAACAAGAAATAAAAATTTACTGTTGCATAAATTGCTTTGTGATAGTACATAAATCTTGCTGGGAAAGACAGAGTAACTGGACTCATGTAGATAAACACAAAATCTACTGCTCGTTAAACTGTAAACTGGAAGGCGAAGAAAGATTAACAGAAGTAAAACACTTAGAAAATCTAAAAAGCCTTTGTTATGAACTCGAAACGGAGGTGAACAGAAAGATGATTTCATAAAGAAACAAGAACAAAAGTGGGAAAATTTTAAATCTGAAGCTATTGATATGGAACAGAGCTTAAACTGCAGAATAGAAAACTACAAAAATCAAGTTCTATTACTTCAGCAGGACTTGGATAAGACAAAGAAAGAGCTTTCCACATTAGGCAAGCAAAAAATCAACTATGTTGAAAGATCATGCCAAACAACTAGCACAGAGTACAAAAACATTATGATGCAAACCGATCCTTATCCAAAAGAAACAGTATCGACACAATTTTCATCAACACAATCATGTCCCCAGCAAACATGCGACACACAAACAGAGATAGATGACGACATTGCGGAAGAAATGCTCCTGACAATGGCCCTTCTAAAAATACAAGTTGCAAAATCAACCCAGACTGATCCCGGGAAAGCAAGTCCCAAAGAACCACAAGCACAAAATACCGAGAAAATCTCTGCTCGCAAGGGAAAACCCCACCTACTATTGATTTCAAATACTTTTCTGAAGGGAAGCATAAATTGGAGTAAGAAATTTACAGATGAAAATTTTGATATAAACAACCAATATCTGAAAAACTGTACATTCAATGATGTGATGCAGGACGCCTTGCGCTGGACAAAAAAACTTAACTCAAATGACAAAATAATATTGTTCTGTGGCCCGCAAAATGCTTTAAAAAATCGTAATATTGACCTCAACCTGCTCCAGCAAGTGGTAAACAACACTTTACATACACATCTTATAATAGTGGGCTGTCCTTTAAGCAAAAATAGGCCAGTTCTAAATCAGTTTATAGTAAATCACAATGCTATAATAGAGAAAGCATTGGAAGCGACTCAGGCAAATTTCATTGATGCTGCCAAAATTGTATTTCCACAGTACGTAATGTCATATGACATATGTTGGAATGCAAACAGTCGAAGACAACTTTTCCTGCACCTCAGCGAGGAGTATATTTTTCAAAAAACCAAACAAAGACGGATAAATCTCGGAACATCTCTCAACGAAGAGCTCAGCTATGTTAAAGAAAATAAAAAAATTCTGGAACGCCTAGAAAAGCTCAGACAACCATTCTCCAATAAACCCAAGATTACCATACTTCAAAATATTACATTACAAAGACCAATATCAGGCAAAGCAGATTACGTAGAGCCATCTGAGGCTACAAACATAATATGCAGATTATCCACTCCTATAAATGGAACGAAGAAAATCCAAAACAAAACCAAACTATTCCATAGCTTCACTCCGCAAAAACACTATGCAGAAAACTATGAAAAGGGTGATTGTGGATCGGATGGGGTTGTAAATAATGAAAATGCTGATAGTATGTGGATGAACAACAAACATATAAAAAATCAAACGCCAATCAGGCCAGAGCCCTCGAGATATCCAAACAAGTATTGTTTTTTTCGACCAACAGAACACTATTATGATACAGGATGGGGACCAACATACTCGTCAACACAGTACTAGGAATATCTCAGACATATGTATATCTCCTACGACGGCTAAAATTGAACGAAAGTCAAATCCTCTGCAAAGAGACAATCAAGGATCAGATACAGATTTAAACATTTTCCATCAGAACATTCAATGCTTGAAAACATCAATATCTGAACTCGAAGCACTTTTCAAAAGCCTAGAAAATGCTCCGGATATTTTATGCATAAGTGAACATTGGATAAAGCCACAGGAGGTAGATTTCACGAAGATCGAAGGTTACCAGCTTGTATCGTGCTTTGCAAGAACCTACAGCAGTAGGGGAGGAACCTGTGTATTTACAAGAGAAGATATCAACGACTTTGACGAACTTGAACTCTTTAAAAACTACAACATTGAAGGAACTTTTGAAATGTCAGCAGTGATAAGTGAAGAAAGAAAGATAATAGTAGGCTGTATATATAGATCATGTCTGGGATCATTTAAACATTTTTATCAAATATTCGACATCATTCTGAAAAAAACTTTTGCAAAAATTTGAGACATATAAAATAATATGGGTGGGGGATTTCAATGTTAATTTTATTAAACAAAATAATAAAATAACAAGGGAAGAAATCAGGAATAGAGACATGGTACTTGATTTGCTAGCTACTTTCAACTTTAAACAGACAATTTTTGATATAACACGGCCAAACCAATATAAAGAATCGTGCATAGATAACATCTTTGTAAATATGAATGAATTCTCCAGCAATAAAGTAATTAAAGATGGTATAGGCGATCATCATGCGCAAATTATAAGCATAAAAACTGTCAATTTCTGCAGAAAATTAGGATCGAAATCTTCAGGTAGGACGTTCTCAGGAAACAAAATAGCACAATTTAAAGAGGAACTTGAAGGCTACGCGTGGGATGGTGTATACTTGAGGGAGGGTGTCAACTCTGCATACGATACTTTTGTGGGCATTCTTTCCTATTATTTAAATTTAATATTTCCAGTAAAGACTAAACAAGGCCAAAAAAGAACACGTAAGAGCTGGATCACAAAGGGTATTAGAACTTCAATAAAGCATAAAAGAAGTCTATATGAACTCTACCTCACTGGACAGGTGAGTAAAAAACATTACAAAAAATACTCAAACCTCTTGAAAAAAACCATAACAAATGCAAAAAAGCTATCACATAACAAAGAAATAAACTCCGCAGAAAATAAAACAAAAGCAACTTGGAATGCCATCAATAGATTCACAAAAACAAAACTAAAGAAAAAAAACATTTTTGAAAATTTCAACCAAACTCAATCCTCTGATTTTCTAAATCACGTAAATGATTTTTTTCTAAGTGCATGTCCCAATATCAATGGAAACACAGACAAGAACATAGAAAGCATAAAAAAGCATAAGGAAAATTTTTATTTTCAAAATATCAGCCCCAGGGGGGTGGAAAAAATCATATTGAGCTTAAAAAATAAGAACTCTGTAGGAGTTGATGAAATCCCAATCAAGGTACTAAAAGCAGTTGCTACTTCTATATCGGAGCCTCTAGCATATATAACAAACCTTGCATTTAAAACTGGAGTGTTTCCTTCTGCACTAAAATGTTCTATTGTCAGACCACTTTACAAAAATAAAGGAGAAAAAAATGAGTTAAAAAACTACCGCCCTATATCCTTACTAAACAACATAAGCAAAATATTTGAAAAAGTCATTCACAAACAAGTAGTTGATTTTCTGGAAAACCAAAACATCCTAACCAAAAATCAAAATGGCTTCCGAAAAGGGAAATCAACTATCACAGCTATCTACCAAATACTTGAACATGTAATCGAATCCCTCAACAATAAAAAAATTACAGCAACAGTAAGCATAGACCTGTCAAAAGCTTTTGACTCAGTCGATCACAAAATCTTGCTCAAAAAGTTGGATATGTGTGGCATAAGGAATATCGAAAACAAACTCTTTCAATCATATTTGGACAAACGGCAACAATGTGTGGAAGAAGCAACTAGTGATGGTCAAAAAATCAGATCAAACTTCAAAACAATAGAAAAAGGGGTTCCACAGGGATCCGTGCTGGCTCCACTTTTATATATTCTATACACAAACGACATCACAAATGTACTAACAAACAACATAATACTCTTCGCAGATGACAAAACAGTTCTGTACCAAAGCGAAGACAAACAACAAATCGAAACTGAAATAAAAAACGATCTGACCACTCTAGAAAAATGGTTTGAAGCGAACAACTTAATGTTAAACAAAAATAAAACACAAATAATTGAATTCAGACCAAAAAAAAAACACAGACAAACTAAGTATAGAGTATGAGGGGGAGCATCTGGAGGCAGTGGAGGAGGCTCTGATACTGGGTGTGAAAATTGATGAAAATCTAAACTGGGAGGCTCATGTTGAGGATGTGGCAACTCAAATGAGCAGATACTGCTATGCTTTAAGAGTAGTGAGAGAGAATATTGGTGTTGGGGCGGCACTAACATCATTCCATGCCTATGTGCAGTCACGACTGCAGTGGCGGCTCGTGGTATAACATATTGGGGGTGCACATAATTTGTAATTCATAATAAATGCCGGTTGCGTTTGTTTTGCTGGCGCATTTGGCCACTAATTTTTTAAATTAATACTTTACAGGTAGATTGTTAAAATTTGAAGAATGATAAAATTAAATTTAAAGTTGTTTGATATTAATTTGGGAGTGCACGTGCACATGTGCTCTTATGGAGGAACCGCCACTGGTCACGAGTAAGATATGGTGTAATATTATGGGGAAATTTAATAGGAGCAAACAGAATATTAAAACTACAGAAAAGATGCCTTAGAACAGTCCTAAAAATTAGCAAAAAAGAAAGCTGCAGGGAGCTATTTAAAGAACACAAAATACAAACTGTATACAATCTTTATATTTTTGAATGCGTAAAATTCCTGATAAACAATCAAAACTTTTTTAATCACCAAAAAAGGTCCCACGAACACAATACAAGGCAAAAAGATAACTTAAAAACTGGTACACCACACTTCTCTTATTTGCAAAAAAATGTCACTTTCACAATAACAAAAATCTGGAACTGCCTGCCTTTAAGTTTTAGAAAGAAAAACAACAAATTAATTGAAAACCAACTAAAAAAATTCTTGGAAAAAAAATCATATTATGGCCTACAGGAATATTTTGATGATGAAACGAAAATCACACTCCTGTGACTAGCTAAGAGAGTGTCCATGTGTCTCCTCAGATTTTGTGTAAAACGGGGTAATTTTTCACTTTCATTTCATGTTGTTTGTTGTTCTTTACTTAGATATATGTTATATGTAGTATGTACGATTTTAGTTTTAATTTAGGTTTTTAATTTATTGTGAAAAAAAAAATGACAAGTTCTACGCCACAAAGGCACATGTATTGTAAATACAACAGAACAAGTAATATATGCTATTTCTATTTCTATTTCTATTGAATGCAGAACCCTGCCAAAATTTCAAGAACCCAGTTGTTTACGTCCGAAGGGCGTCTTTTTTGAGAATTATATTGTAGGTATTCGAGAAGACAGGACTTCTAATAAAATCCGGAGTGCGGTGTCGTCTATGAATAGCACGTAGTGGTCATTTGGAGTTTAGTTTAAATACGAGATTTGTTGTATAAATTTCGAAAAGAAGTGACGCCGCGAGAAGAGACGAGAATATAGGCTCTCTCGTCTCGTCTCGAAGGTTTGGAAGAAAATTAGTTCTCGGTAGTTTTGACTAGTGATGCCGCGAGACGAGACGAGACGAGATTAGCGGTTGATCTCGTCTCGTCTCGCCTGAGCATCAATCTCATCTCGTCTCGACCTCGAGATTAACTCGAGACGAGACGAGATTCGTAGAGAGTCTCGTCTCGTCTCGTCTGATCTCGTTTCGCGAAAAAATCGCTTGCATTGTACAACATAACCTATGGATTTTTCTTACTGGTTTGGTTCGGATTTCGTATTAAATAAAATCCAATGTCCAGCTGGTCCAGAGCTAGAAGAAACGCAATAGCTGTATTTGTTTCGAGAGCTTGAAACATTAGCGCTCTTACTTGACTCTACTCCGCTTTGAAAGGAACCGCTCGTGAGATGGTGTGTGAGAGGAAAGGACCGAAGGGAGGGATTGGCGCTTGAGCACTTCGAGTGCAACAAACGCGCGAAACGTCACGGAGCTGTTCCGGAGCCCCTCCTTGTGTGTAAGGAATACAGCTATGGCTAACAGCATGTTTTATTTAACTTCCTACGACAGTACAATTGGCTCTGAAAACAGTACAATTTGCTCTGAAAACAGTAAAATCGCTTGACCCGTTTCAGCAAGGATAATGAACACTACTACATGATACAGGAGTGCTCATCGGCCTCGATTTGTCGCATCAACATCATATGGTGTAACACCGTTGCCAACGTCATCAACGGTGCCGACGACTATTTGCGCCAGCGGTCGTAGTTAAGAATTCAAATTTATGATTGATGACATAATATGTAGAGATGAAGATGAAGAAAAGATTTTAACGAAAGGTTTGTTTTTGAATGCTAATTAATGTACTGAAACCAAGTTCATAAAGCCAAAAGGGAATTTTCCGCGCTGTAACGACAAGTAACCAGGTATGATCATACTATGACGTCATGGTATCTCATTTGACATATTAAACGGTGAGGTATGAGGTAACCCTAAGTAGAAAAAAAAATGGTATGATGTAACTACAAGTAGAAATGTTACATGGTTACAGCGCGGAAAATTCACAGTCAGCAGAATCATAGCCTTTGGTGCAAACACCCTACGACAAAGCGACATTAAAGCGAAGAACGATACGCTGACTACGTCATCAGTGGTACTTTTGCGTAGTGGAGAGCTTGAGATTTGAACTACACAGACCTTATGGGCAATCCTGTAGTGTTTATTATCCTTGCGGTTTCAGTTCATTTGAAATTTCTCCAGGAACAACACTGCATATACCATATACCTATCATTTATGAAGGCTTTGGCATGTCCCAAGTGAAGGAAAGTTTGTCTGGCTAAAAATTTGCGGTTTTTCAGTTTTTCACCTGCCAGACATATTACCCATACTCACAGATCAGCCAGACTACTTTTTTTTTTTATTTTGGCTTTATCTTTTACTATTAGAACTCGTTAAGTTTACTAAGAAAGTCAGAAATATTAGATAGGTAGGGTAGGTACTAAATATATTTTTTTTACTACTAACCTGAGAAATAGACATTATTCAATCTATTTTTCTAAGAAAAATTTAATTTCTCTCCCTAGGTTAATAATGAAAATAATGAAAAAATACCTAGGTCAATAATGAAAATGACGTCATGACGCAAGGATATTGTCATGTTTCTATTGGTTCAATTTCAATTTCATACGTCAATTCGAAAAAAATACAGGTTTCTGTAGGTACATAGGAAGTTATATAAGCTGTTGATAGAGGGCAGCACTTTCAAGAGGGCGTTCACAAAAAATAATTAGAACACAGATTTTAAACAAATTTTTTATTTTCTACTTGCAGTAGTAAAAAAAATTCTATATATTCCTCGGTAGAGAAAGTCATTATATACCTCAAGCATTATATATAATGACCAACTTCTCTACCTAGGTATATAATATACTATTTTTTACTACTAACCTGAGAAGTAGTCATTATTCAATCTATTTTTCTCGGAAAAAATTGAATTTCTCTCCCTAGGTTAATAATGAAAATAAAAAAAAACCTAGGTCAATAATGAAAATGACGTCATGACGCATGGATATTGTCATAACGTTACAGGTTTCTATGGATTTAATTTCAATTTCAAATTGTCAATTTAATCAAAAAAACAGGTTCCTGTATGTATCATAGGAAATTACCATAGATGTTGATAGAGGGCAGCACTTCCAACTAGAAAAAATAATTTTAGCACATATTTCAAACTTATTTTTTATTTTCTACTATAGCAGTAGTAAAAAAAATTCTATATATTCCACGGTAGAGAAAGTCATTATATACCTTACGCATTATAAACCTCGGCGCTACGCGCCTTGGTTTATAAAAGCGCTCGGTATATAATGACCAACTTCTCTACCTAGGTATATAATGTACGATTATTTTGTAAGAAATTTTTCATTTTTTCAATAAAATTCATGTAACAGGAATAAATACAAAAATATGGTGTGTTTTACTTTTCATAACCTTGAGTAAGTAGTTAATGAATTCGTCTATCTTAAAGAGAATTTCATTCATCTGTCAAAACATAATTGCACACTAATGGGTGGCATTTGACATTTTTTGTGACCAGTGACATTTTTATACTTACGAGGGTATACTAAAAATTCAAATTTTTGATTCATGGAATTCGCCCATAAAATACAACTCGAGCAATGGAAATAAATCTATAATTTTTGACAAATTTGCACTCATGCATTTTCAACTGAAAAAGTCACTCGTGCTCTTTTTCAACTGAAAATGCATTCGGGAAAATTTGACAAAAATTTTCGATAATTTCCATTGCTTTCGTTATATTACTATCGAATAAAAGATTTCCTGTAGGTAGCTCCTTTGAAACATTATTGAAAAAGAAACTAAAACGATTATTTGAAGGACGAGACGAGATTAGTCGAGAATCTCGTCTCGTCTCGCTTCTTTTAGTCTCGTCTCGTCTCGTCTCGAAGTCGAGACTAAATGGCCTCGAGACGAGACGAGATTAGGGCGAGACGAGACGAGAGTGTCATTTTAGTCTCGTCTCGCGGCATCACTAGTTTTGACGCATATTATAATGTTATAAACTCGCCACTCGTACTTTTTGATTGCCCCCTGTAACTACAGTTAAAGAAGCCAGAAAATTCGACTATTTTCAAGATGAACTGAATCACGAAAATTCGAGCATGTTATAGAAGGACGCACATAACTATAAAAGCCCCGGTGCGCACCGCGTAAGGATCAGTTCTGATTGACGTACGACAAGTACAGTAAACTGTAAAGTCAGGAGTCGTATTTTCGAAATCATTCGAGTACATTTCGTACACGAAATTTGACTGACAGCAATGTAAATTAAATGGAGAGGATTCGAATTTGTAGTGAATAGGAGTCGTATTTTCGAAATCATTCGAGTACATTTCGTACACGAAATTTGACTGACAGCAATGTAAATTAAATGGAGAGGATTCGAAATTGTAGTGAATTTCGTATGCGAAAATATTCGAAAATACGACCCCAGGAACTAAATAACTACGTTCTAAAATAATCGTGCCGAGTAGTTCGGAGTGTAAATGTTAAATTTGGTGTGATTTTTATGTTATTCTGTTTAATAAAATTCGTTAAAGTTCGAGAAAGTAGTCTCACTTATCTGCGAACCCGTATAAGTAACAATTATTGGTATCAGAAGTGGGATAAGTGAGTGAAGAAATTTGCATTTATGGTAAGTATGAGAAAACAGAGTGCCGAAATGGAAGAACAGCTAAACCAGGTGCTCGCTTTGTTGACACTTGCGGACGAGAAGAGAGCAAAAGAAAAACAAGAAGAACAGGACCGACTACAGAAAATTCTTGAAGAACAAGATGACAAGCGACAACTAGAACAGGACCGACCACAGAAAATCTTTCAATAACAAGAAGACAGGCGACTTGAAGAAAAACAGGAAGAAGAAGACAAGCAACAGCAAGAGCAAGACCGGCTCCAAAAAATTCTGCAAGAACAGGAAAACAGACAACAGACGACAGAGGGATATTGACAGGATCGCTGGGTTGTTCCAGAACATCCAACAAGAACTCAAAGGCGAAATAGAAACGGTTCGAGAAGAAGTCAGAGGCGAAATGGGGACGATCCGAGAGGAATTCGAGAAAAAATATAGAAAACTGGAGAAAAAAATGGAGAAAATTCGCGAAGAACCCAATATCAACGAAAGTACCAACAAAATGGATGTATCGGTGAGCCCAATCGTACGCGGCCAACTCAAACCACCAACTTTTGAAGGCGAAACATCATGGTCCATGTATAAACGACAGTTTAAGGCCGCTGCTGGTGCAAATGGATGGGATGACCAGCAAAAAGCAACATCATTGGTACTTGCACTTTACACTACGAGGAAAGGTGCTCGAAATTCTTCAAAATATTCCCGAGGCAAAACAAAGTGATTATGCAGCTGTTGTAGGAGCCTTAGAGCTGAGGTACAGAAACAGGTATCCCAGTCAAGTCTACCAGAGTCAACTCAAAAGCAGAGTCCAAGGTCCAGCTGAGACACTGCAGGAATTTAGTAGCGACATCGAGAGAATGATGAGATTGGCGTATCCACAAGCTCCTGAAGACTTTATTGAACAAATAAATGTCCAGTACTTTATCGATGGAGTAAAAGATACAGACCTGCAACAAGCACTGAGAATGAGGAGGCATAACACCTTGGCTGACACTGTTGTCCATGCATTGGAATATGAAGCTGCCAAATCGAAGAAGCAAGATCAGGGAAGTGAAGATAACAGAGGATCGCCCAAACTCAGGCGCAGATATGTTCCTAAAACTGGAGGCGCTCTTTCAAGAATTCTGCGCGAAGTTAGTCCAAGAACCAAGAGCCAGAAAACAGATCAAATGCTACAACTGCGGCCAAGAAGGACATATTAACAGAAACTGTAGGCGACGTTCCCGCTCAGGAGATCGTGAAGCGGAGGCAGAAGGTGGTTCCAAACATCATCAGGGCAACGCCACCTCGCCAAGTGTAAGGGGGCGAATGCTGGCGACCACCGAATCTCATAGGCTCGTTCAGCATATTTTTTTTATTACATATTCTAAAAGAGCGTATTGAGTTTAGCAGTTGTGCAAAATTTCATAATTTTCAGAGCCCTTGTTCATATTTAAATAAATTATCAAAAAGCTCCAAGTTTGGAAGTTTCGAAACACGCGGTGACGTCACTGTATCTCTCAAGTTGGTCGTGTGACGGCCTTTAGCCCGTCTTGACTCGAGAGATGACGTCATAACATCTCTAAGCGATGAATTTCTGAGGCATAATGTTTTATTATTCAAAGCCGCATAACTTTTTTAATATTTATCCAATTGCGCTGAATTTTTTTTTGTGTGCTATATGTGAGCAATACTTCATAAAAATATCAAAAAACGTGGTTAATGGAACCTCACTGAACGAGCCTATTGTGAAAGTCTTATTGCCCAAGGCACCCTCAACGGCAAGAAATGAGATTTGACCATCGACACAGGTGCATCAAGATCAGTGGTTCGCCCCGACAAGGTTTCTAAGGACTCTGTAATGATGTTGAGAAATAAACCACTGCTAAAAACAGCTAAGGGAGATTTCATAAATGTTTTTGAAGAGACCACCGTGTCATTGGGAATAGGCAGTTCCGAACTTAAGGTAGAAGTGATAGTTGCTGACAAAGTAGATGAATTTATATTGTGAGTGAATGTCCTAGAAACCTTTGATTTCCTATCAGTGGTCTTTAAAAATAAAATGTTGAGAGTGGGCAACGAAGAAATACTCTTCTCATCACCGTCAAATGAGGACTGTCAAATTAGAATAATCGTTGATGAAGATACACGAATTCCTAGAAATAGTGAGTCGAATGTGCTGGCACACCTAGAAAAACAGCTAGAAGGCGTGAACACCATGATCGTGGAACCAACAGGAAACATGCAGAATGGAACACTTGTGGCATATTGCTTAGTGAATTCCAACAATGTTATTCCAGTGAGAGTGGCCAATCTAACAACAAACCGTGTGACATTGAAGAAAGAAGACGTCATTGGCAGATAAAGACCAGCTATATGAGTAGTCAGATGCGCAAAGAAGGAGCCTGTGTCAAATGAAGCAGATTTATCAATAGAGCTTCTGGAGAAGTTTGAAAAGAGCTGGAATCACTTAGGCCAGCAAGAAAAGAAGAAAGCTATTGTGCAGAAAGAGGCTGGTATTTTTGTGCAAGATAAAATTACTGGACGAACTAATTTGGTAGATCATCGCATCAACACAGAAAGTGCTACACCCATTCGCCAACCACCACGAAGACTGCCTTTCGCAAAGCAATAGCAAGTTAACACCATGCTTAAAGAAATGCTGAAGGACAACATCATAGAAGAATCTAATGGTCCATGGTATCGCTGGTCATACTAGTTAGGAAAAAGGATGGTTCTACCAGATTTTGTGTGGATTATAGATGGTTGAATGACGTTACATTAAGAAAGACAGCTATCCATTACCCCGGATTGACGAAACCCTTAACACCCTATCAGGATCCAAGTGGTTTTCAACCCTGGACTTGAAAAGTGGATATTGGCAGGTAGAACTCAATAAGGAGAAGACCGCCTTTACTGCAGGAAAAGGCCTATATCAATTCAACGTCATGCCGTCTGGATTATGCAACGCACCTGCCACTTTTGAAAGACTGATGGAGTTAGTTTTGAGAGGACTAACTTGGGAAACGTGCATGGTATATCTGGATGATGTCATGGTGATTGGCAAAGATTTCGACGAACACCTGTCGAATTTGAAGGAAGTTTTTGCCAGAATTCGAAGTGTCAATCTGCAACTAAATCCCAACAAGTGTGTCCTATTCCAGGAAAAAGTAAACTTACTCGGCCATGTCGTCTCATCAAAAGGAATAGAGACAGATCCAGATAAAGTCCAAGCTGTGCGAGATTGGCCCATATCAAAGAATAAACATGAAGCTAGAAGCTTCCTGGGACTCTGTAGTTACTACTGCCGGTTTATCAGGGATTTTGGGAAGATTGCGAAGCCTTTACAATACATGAACTAACTGAAAAGAACGCTCGTTTTGATTGGATACCTGAATGTCAACGGTCTTTCGTGGAGCTGAAAGGGTGCGTTAAATCTATTGCCTTCAAAGAGAATCGAACCCGGGACCATAATCACCAAAATCCGTGCGCCGTGGGGTGCGTTAAGTGATTTCTGTGGGTGTGCTAGCTCAACCAGTGGTTGTGCTAGGTTGTGCTAGCAATAACCTTGGTGTGCCAGCATTTTGGGTAGAAAATATTACCTGCGGGGTGGGCTAGCGTTAAGTTGCCCCCCCCCCACCGATTTCGGGAGACTATTACATAATTCCTGTGGGTGTGCTAGCTCAACCACTGGTTGTGCTAGGTTGTGCTAGCTATAACCGTGCTGTGCTAGCATTTTGAAAAATAAAATAAAATATCAACTGGGGGTAGGGCAACTTAACGCACCCCATGGCGCACGGATTTTGGAGATAGTGGTCACGGGTTCGATTCTCTTTGAAGGCAATAGATTTTTTTTTCTTTAGGGTTTTCATTTTTCTTTCAAAGATTATCAAGAGGATGGGTTAGTTTCGATTTGGTCTGTTTCGTTTAAAATACAAACAAAGGCTAGCTAGCACTTATCACGAATTACAGAGCTCCGCCTGTCTGTCGCCAGACTCCTCCCTATTTCGGGAGACAATTAGGTGATTCCTGTGTGTGTGCTAGCTCAACCAGTGGTTGTGCTAGGTTGTGCTAGGTTGTGCTAGCTATAAGCTTGGTGTGCTAGCATTTTGGGTAAAAAATAATAACTGGGGGGGGGGGCTAGCGTTAAGATGCCCCCCCTCGATTTCGGGAGACGTTTATGTGATTCCTGTGGATGTGCTAGCTCAACCAGTGGTTGTGCTAGGTTGTGCTAGCTATAACCTTGGTGTGCTAGCATTTTGAGTGAAACTGGGGGGCTAGCGTTAAGTTGGTCCCCTCCCCCGATTCCGGGAGACGATTATGTGATTCCTGTGGGTGTGCTAGCGCAACCAGTGGTTGTGCTAGGTTGTGCTAGCTATAAGCTTGGTGTGCTAGCATTTTGGCTTAAAAATATTAGCTGGGGGGGGGGGGCTGGCGCTAAGTTGCCCCCCCCCCCCCCCCCGATTTCGGGAGACGTTTATGTGATTCCTGTGAGTGTGCTAGCTCAACCAGTGGTTGTGCTAGGTTGTGCTAGCTATAACCTTGGTGTGTTAGCATTTTCAGTGATAAATATTAACTGGTGGGGGCTAGCGTTAAGTTGCCCCCCCTCTCCCCCGATTTCGGGAGATGATTACGTAATTCCTGTGGGTGTGCTAGCTCAACCACTGGTTGTACTAGGTTGTGCTAGCTATAACTCTGCTGTCTAGCATTTTGATTAAAAAATATCAACTGGGGGGGGGGGGGCAGCTTAACGCACCCGAGCTGAAAAATAAATTGACTAGTGCTCCAGTTCTGGCATATCCCAGGGATGAAGGTCTATTTACGTTAGAGACCGACGCTTCCCAAAGTGGAATAGGGGCAGTTCTTTCCCAAATTCAAAACGGCGAAGAAGTAGTAATTGGATGCTTCAGTAAGTCCATTGGAAAGGCAGAGAAGAATTATTGTGTCACCCGAAAGGAGCTTCTGCCAGTAGTAAGATCTATTGAACATTACCACAGCTTTCTCTATGGCCGGAAGTTCCTAGTTAAAACCGACCTTTCTGCATTGTAATGGCTGCTCAATTTTAAAAATCCGGAGGGTCAAATAGCGCGTTGGTTAGAGAAATTACAAAGTTATGACTTCCAAATCAAACATCGCAAAGGAAGGAGTCAGGCCAACGCCGACAGCCTATCACAAAGACCATGTATTGACAGCTCATGCAAATTCTGTCAAAGGCAAGAGGAAAAGGAGGCAACCAAAAATTCTGGAGTCGTTCAACAAATAAGGCTTAAGAATTCCGACAACGACGCTAATACTGATGAGGATATTACGAGAGAAGACTTCGAAGAACAATAAAATATGGATAACGAATTGAAAATGGTGTGTGGCTGGCTACAAGATGGACAATGACCTGGATTGCAAGAAATTTCCAGTTTGAGTCAAACGGTGAAAGGATACTGGCTGCAATGGGACTCGTTGTGCCTGCACGATGACTTGATCATTGTAAATGGGACAGTCCAGATGGAAAAAACCTAGTATATCAGACCGTTGTGCCACGGACCATGGTGGACAGAGTGCTTCAAGAACGGCACAGTAGTAGGAGTGGCGGACACTTTGGAGTCAATAGGACCTTGGCTCGAGTAAGAGATAGGTACTATTGGATCAGCTGTCGTAGGGATGTTGAAGAGATGCGATCTCTGTGCTTCTGAGAAAGTACCCAAGACGCGATCCCGTGGAGAAATGAAGCAGTACTTGTCCGGTTCCCCTTGGGAGAGAATTGCCATGCCGTGGATATTGCAGGTCCTTTTCCTACGACGGAGTCAGGGAATAAGTACCTTTATGGTTGCTATGGACTATTTTTCAAAGTGGCCAGAAGTAGTTCCCATACCCAATCAGGAAGCAGTTACTGTTGCGGAATCATTGCTGGAAAACGTCATATCCAGACATGCGGTACCGATGGAACTTCATACCGATCAGGGAAGGAATTTTAAGTCCGAGGTATGGAAACAACTGATGAGGTTACTTGGAGTAAGAAAAACGAGGAAGACTGCACTTCACCCACAGTCGGACGGAATGGTCGAGACTGTCGAGAGGCACAATCGGACCATCAATCATTACCTCTCGATGTTTGTAGATGATCACCAGCGAGACTGGGATAAACTAGTGCCTCTTTTGCTTCTGGCTTATAGAAACTCTCAGCATGAGTCCACCGGCTATACACCATCTATGCTGTTGACTGGAAGAGAAATGCAGCTTTCAGTAGATTTAATGTTTGGCAAGCCTCCAGTCGATGAAGACGAGGCTGTACTTGGTGGTACACGATTTCGCCAGAAATAAGCTACGTCTGACCAGTGACAGAATGTTGATGAGACTCGACCAACGGCAGTCAGGAACACCTTTAATGAAGGCGATGCTGTCTGGTTGTATCAGCCACAGCGAAGAAAGGGACTTAGTCCGAAACTGCAACGACCATGGGAAGGACCATACAAGGTCACTGAGAAAATCAACGACTTGGTATAAGTACAGGATACAACTCACACCCAAAACCAAGCCCAAGGTCGTTCACATGGAGAGGCTAGCTCCGTACAAGGGCAAGAACGCACCGACTTGGATGCGATTGCGATAAGCTGTTCGGGGCGAACAGCTTTGATGAAGGGGGCAGTTTTATAAACCCGCCACTCGTACTTTTTGATTGCCCCCTGTAACTACAGTTAAAGAAGCAAGAGAATTCGACTATTTTCAAGATGAACTGAATCACGAAAATTCGAGCGTGTTAGAGAAGGACGCACATAACTATAAAAGCCCCGGTGCGCACCGTGTAAGGATTAGTTCTGATTGACGTACGACAAGTGCAGTAAACTGTAAAGTCAGGAACTAACTAACCACGTTCGAAAATAATCGTGCCGCTTTATTTTGAGTATAGTCTGGCTAGCGAAACGGCGAACTCCAATAGAATTAGGCAATTCAATCCATCTGTCAAAAAGGAAAATTCAATGTGACGTGGCGGCCAAGCAAGTTTGTTTTGAATATGTTTTTATGCGTATTCTAAATTATTTTGCATACAGTTTTGCTTACAACTTTGATTTTCATTATTTAATAAAGTATTTGTTAACTAAGTACCTGAACTATTAATTCGGACAGAAAAAAGATATTTTTTTGTGTTTTTTGGCCCATGTGTGGCCGCCACGCCATCTTGAATGTCACGTGGTTTGAATTGCCTAATTTGCTGCTTTGTCAAACTTGACGGAAACAATAATAAACAAGTTAGTGGCTTTTTTTTCGCTATATGGGCATAGGTAGTATTTTGAAATAGAAAAAAATCCGGCAACATTGCGAAATAATGGATGTAGAGAGGCGTGATTGTTCAGAGACATGATTCTATTGGTTAGAGTCTGAACGACGCAGTGGCGTGGTTATTGGCGGAACTAGAGAATTTTTTTCTAATAATTTTATTGGTTTATTTCCCTGGTGTTTTCGGTGCCACTGAACCCAAAGACATGGCTGTCATCAGGCGGTGTCAGTTGAGATGTCATTTAATATTTTTAGGCTACGCCCCTTTTTTCTTTCCCCTTTCGTCTCTACCAAGTTACCACTTGCCAGACTATAGTTCGGAGTGTAAAGTAGTGTTAAATTTCGTGTGATTTTTATGTTATTGTGTTTAATAAAATTGGTACCTATGTCTATGGTTAAAGCACAGAGCACAGTTAAAGCTCGAAAAAGTAGTCTCACAGTCTCACTTATCTGCGAACCCGTATAAGTAGCAATATAAATATGAATTTATAAATGCAGAAATATTACAGGGGTCCAATTTTAGAAAAAATACATCTACGAAACAGTTTCACATTTACGATGTTCAATAGTTGAATTGGTTTTTTCGGATATTAAGAAAATAGCAATAGAATTTGTAAGTAGAGGTACGGCAAACTTTTTACCTACGAGCGTGCGGTAAAGTGAACTTTACCGCACGTATTTGCAAATGGAAAGTATCACTTCACCGCACACTATGCGGTAAAGTGCACTTTACCGCATAGTGTGCGGTAAAGTTAAATTTACAGTTTAGTATGCGGTAAAGTAGACTACAAAATGTGCGGTAAAGTGCACTTTACCGTATAGTGTGCGGTAAAGTAGAATTTGATATTTATAATCAAAAATCCTCTCTTTTTCAGAAAATGGATTTTTGATCATTTCTAAATCTTATCTAATTTCATTAATTAATCTGATTCATTATAGTTATTAATGATACAAGTTCGATATGAACGCCATAATGAAACGCGTGTAACGTTAAACCACGAGGCGTTAGCCGAGTGGTTTAGTTACACAAGTTTCATTAATAAAGTTCATATCGAACGTGTATCATTCAAAATTTAATCTACAATGGTTCAAATAGATTTGATTTGCCTTGAAATAGCAAAAACTTTTCAAATTAAAATTTGAAATTTAGCAGGTGCCCGTACAAGTCGAGAACCTGCTTGTTGGTTTTTAGAATTTTGACTTTGGCAGCTTCAATATTGGAGTCCATTTTTGTGCCATAAATTCAATTTAATGGTGGAAAATAATATTATTATTGGTGAATCTGAGTTCGAAAGTGTCTCTTCGAATATAGAGACAGCATTATTGAAAAGGTTCTTCTGGCAACTAACTTTCTTTTTGTATATTTTTCATTTCAAAATTTGGGTGTTATTATGAATTCTTAAACGCACTAGTGCTATTATGAAGGACCTAATGACATTCAAATGACAATGCTAAATGTGTCATAATGACACCGACGTAGATTAATTTATTTTATCAATGCCTTTTTTTGGAGATATAGATGCTCATAGGTAAAATTTTGTACCTAACGCATGCGGAAAGTGCCTTTACCGCCCTTAACGGCTTGACCAAACTCCGCTTCGCGTTCTTCGGTCAACTGCCGTTGCGTGCGGTAAAATATCACTTTCCGCATTTGTTAGGTAAATAACTATTACAGTGCAACTTTTGTATTTATTTTTCTTTTCTACCTGGCAACCCTACCTGGCACCTGTAGTGAGGTCTCAGAGATGCCGGCCGCCGCCGTCGGCTACTTCAATAGACCTTTTCAAATTAGAATAATTCTGTTAGGCATGCGCAAAACATTGTTGCCAAGTGTCGGTTTCTATCACGCTATACAGGAAAGAATCATGAATAATTTCGATTTCATTAGAACTGACTGAACTGAGATTCGATTTCTTTAATATTAATTAACCTAATCTTCGATGCAGCCGAGGACTCAGGCTATTTATTGAAAAAATATATTGATGATTATTTTGTAAAGTTTTTTTTGTTAAACCTAACGGGCATCAATTTTTACAAGCCGGCAACATCTCACAATTTCACTGTCATTTCTTCAATCAGCTGATTATTGTTTTGCGGTTTGCGGTCCATGTTACACGTTTTTGCATAGGGAAATATTGGAAAAACCTGTTTAAAAATTAGTAAAAGCGATGGGACACACAAATATTGTGTTTTTGGAAAATGTAATAGTGACAGCATAGTTGTAAGACCCGGATATTCCGAGGGATTAATTTTTCACTGCTTTCTCTGGCCATGTCTTCAACGTA
The DNA here is from genome assembly GCA_917834065.1 of Ceutorhynchus assimilis. Lineage (NCBI taxonomy): Eukaryota > Metazoa > Arthropoda > Insecta > Coleoptera > Curculionidae > Ceutorhynchus > Ceutorhynchus assimilis. The sequence continues at coordinate 606,072 of OU892288.1, read as the reverse complement.
AATTCCTTTTAAGTTCTAATACGCTATTTTTCTCTACAATCTCATTACGTAAAATTGCACTTGGCACATCTGCTGCTGATAATTTAGCTTTTTTAAAAGGCATTTGGGCCATTTTAGATTGGAAAAGGTATTAATTACAACTTTTTCATAATACTTGCTATGCTTTTTGGACCGCAAAACAAACAGCCAACATACCCCACTTATTTGACGCGCAAGCGCGTTGTGGACCTTGAAAAGGTCTATTTCCCAGCAGTTATCCCCTGTTTTTTTAACATTTCTAATGATCCTTTTTGTATTACTGTATAATGTTTATTTATTCTCTTTTTGACATGTTTTTAACTATAGACTAAGAGCTGGCAGCCGCGGAGGTACGTACCTCCGGCTGAAAATTGAACCACAAAGAATAACGCACACCTAACATGGGATTTCTGGGCTCTATAAATTTTGCCCATTTTTTGATATGTTGTAGAGGATTCAATTCTTAACAACCTTTAAATGGAACGAAATCTTGTAGGTATTATGGTTTTTAAGATATGAACATTGAAAGATGAACTTTTTTACGACTTCTTGGGTGAAGAGTATACGAAAAACTGGTGTTTATCAGTCAAAATTTTGACAGGTTGACATATTTCACGTCACTAACAAATGTCAACATAGGCTAAGGTCGGGACCACATTGGCGCTAACATTGACCCCAGTGCAGACCTGGCCTTAACCTATGTTGACATTAATTTTTACTGACGTAAAATATGTGAACCTGTCAATATTTTGACTGATAAACACCAGTAGCACCAGTATCTCTTATACTCTCTACACAAAAAGTCGCAAAAAAGTTCATTTTCCAACGCTCATATCTCAAAGGCCGGTATAACGGCAAGATTTCGTCCCATTTAAAGGTTGTTCAGAATTAAATCCTCTACAACATATCAAAAAATGGGAAAAATCCATAGAGCCCAAAAATCCCATGTTAGGTGTGCGTTATCCTTTGCTCATTATCTGTTTAAAGGTCACAGATAACGTATGTAAATCGTCAGACGTCTAGGTCCCTGCCAAAGGGGTGTCAGACGCCCTCAATACAAAGTTGTATTTTTTAACACGCTTTTATTAGCTTCAACTGGGGCGAGTTCATTTTCATCTGCTGTTTGGTAGGCGAATGGTTAACCAATTAGGCATTCCAACGACTTGTCAAAAGTGTGTCAAAAAGTGCGTTGTGGCAAAAGTACATTATCCCGTATATGAGAGTATGTAATTTAAAGCTTTTTAAAGTGCATTTTGTGGCTGTTTTGTGAATGAACTCTTTATTTTTTTATTTTATTGACTTCATTAGTGTTTCTTCCAATTAAAAATTCCACAAACGGATCTTGAAGTGGATTGTGGAAGTAGTTTCAACAAGGTAACAAGGATGATGTCAGGCTTTTTTCATTGCCCTTTGTTTTAAAATTTTCCAATTAAAACGTGAAAATTTTTCACTACCACTGTTCCTGCATCTGAAATAAAGCCATTTTCGAAATATTCGTAAGAATCTAAGCTTTTGTAGGCCTTCATTTGCTCATTAATTTGAACTGTGGATCAAAATGTCATCTGGACATTTTTTAAAACTAACCGTTCGCCCAGATCCCGATTTTCCTGCATTCAAGTCTTTGAATATTCACTCTGCATCTCAAAAAGTATATTATAACAAAGTAAACTGTAATTAGCTTGAAAATATTCCAAATAAACTCAAGATAAACAAACAAGCGTCAAATTTTCCACGGTCGCCATATTGAAAAATCACGTGGTTTGGAGAGCCTAATTGGTACGTGAGTGACGTAGCTCAATAATCTCATCCGAATTCAGTGGATAGGGTGTTTTGTACATTTTGACTTTGACATGTTTATTTGGACATGAGAGAAAAAGAAACAGAAAGCTACCAAACGTCCACTACCCAGTCAAACCGCGGTATAGCATCTAGACCAAAGAGCCTACATAAGTTGTTGTGACAGCATCATTCAACCATCCGAAATTGAATGGTACCTGTTTGACAGACCAAACTGGGGTACCAAACTGAGGCGAAATCGCTTTTATGTCAACAATGTCAACCATTCCTCCCATAATCTCATTAATCCCACCAAATATAAACAAGATACAGCTAAGAATTAAGTTTTTCTTCAAATTAAAAAAAATTAATAACAAAAAAAAAGTAATCTTAATACATTTGGTAGAATTTTTGAGGAGATGCTCGATTGGTCACACCAAGCGTTCAGAAATTCATACGAAAGTTGTCGCCTAAGAATTGTCATTTCAGTCACACCTATAAAATCGCACTCACACCAATGACATACTCTCACACCCGGTGTGTTATTTCTGAACTAGCCCCTGTATATATGTAAGAAGTATGTAAGTAATTGACCTTTTCAATTTAGAAGCCTCTCTCTCTGGCGTCAGACTGTCAGATGCCAAAAGAGTATGAAAAGTATGAAAACAATGATTGACAGCTACTGACAATGGTTTGTTGATAAGAGTTTTATACGTGTGAGACTGGAAACTATTATTTCCTCGGTTTTTTCAAAGTTTTTTCCTAACAATGGTGATTGTGTGTAGTGTGCCTTTTCGTGAAAATAATTCCTATTCACCGGCGGACGTGTCTTTCCATAAGTTTTCATCAAATCCTACATTTGTCAAAATTTGGATACACAAAATCAGAACTGATACTCGCAAAAGTAAGGGAAATCCACGATCCATCAAGTATACAAAGATATCCACGTTCAAGTTTAGTTTGCGGAAGCTGTTTGCTTCCCACATTTTCTTTCCAATTTCAAATTTCACCATTCTATGTCGGTCATTGTCATTCTCCATTCACTGAACAAAGATACCTAACTCATCGGTGGAGTCACCGATTAGAATAAAAACCAGGGGATTGCTAAACACCCTATACACTTGACATTGACGAGCAAGCAAATGTTGGCGGGAATCTGAATGTTTTCATACTTATCGTCCATCTCTTTTAATTGAAAACGTCAAATAATTTATTTTTCCGAGATGCGTAACCTATCCACAAACCTTCCTTAGGATGGCCATAACAATCTACCAAAGTTTCATCGTAATCGGATAAGTGGTGTAGGAGCGCATACTCGGGGTGCGTTCAAAGACGGCAATGCTTATGTCAAAACTTACTTTTCCCCCTCCACCGGTAATGCCGAACCGCGTAGGTTGGAGCCGAACTTGAACGCAAAATGCCAATTTTGGCTTGGCTGTAGCCATTCCTGAACGCAGCCCCGGATACCCCTGGGCTGCGTTCAGGAATGGCTACAGCCAAGCCAAAATTGGCATTTTGCGTTCGAGTTCGGCTCCAACCTACGTGGTTCGGCATCACCGGTGGAGGGGGAAAAGTAGGTTTTGGCATTAGCATTGCCGTCCTTGAACGCACCCCGGGAACTTTGATTTTTATAGATTGTAGGGTTGCCACCTGTCCGGTTTTCACCCGGACTGTCCGGTTTTTTAAAGGTTTGTCCGGTGCCCGGACACATGATGGAAATGTCCGGGAATATCTGGATAACTGCAAAATTAATAATAATTAATACTTAATATAAAATTTTTAAAGGCGATTGCTGATCGCCTTAGGATATACCTAACTAATTTTTAAACGTACCTACTTCTTGAATGATGGGTGTGTCACTAACGTCTCCGATTTCCAGTTAGCGACGGAAAAGTGGACTTTTTCTGCCTAGGCAGAAAAGTTCGTTGCTACCCATTCAACAAACGTTATCAGCGCAATTCATAATATAAAAAAGTGGATTATGCGTGAAATTGTAACAAATTCGGAGAAAAAATGATATGTTTCACACGGCGAAAGATCAGATTTAATGCCTTGGCTGGTTTCCTAGCTTCGCCTTCGGCTATGGAACACGAGCCGCGGCATTAAATATTGTGCTTTTCTGCCTAATAACACATAATTATGTATGTATTGTGTCGTTCTCCCTGTTCACTTACAAGCGTCTGTTTTTTTTTTTTTTTTTAATTTTAAAATAGACCGTAACTACGTGGGGTGGCGTTTAAAATTAGGTAAAGTTTGTTTCGCCAGGGTTTGTACTTGCCACCAGCATTTGCCTTCCTTGTTTAACAAATAAAAATTGACTGAAACAAATAAATGACGTCAAAAACGTTCGTCGGTTCTTAAACCAGAAGTCATTCATTCTAATTTGTCAAAAAAATTGAATGTGTCATATGAATTAATCTACGACAACCCTCTTTTTTAAGTTTCAAGGTCAAGTATGAATTCTGGTGAAACGATTCTCAGGTACCATCGCTTCCAAAAGTATCTGGGACAAAAATAATGCATAATAATCTCCTCTGGACTAATTCTACTGTCATTAATTTCAATGCATTTGATTCATAGTTTGACAAATATTTGACAATAAAATTCATATCATAGTACAAGAGCTAATATAATGCTGTCCCAGTTACTTTTGGTGACGATGGTACCTACCTACCTTTTCTATTTTTTTTCTAGAAATTCATTTTACAGATATGAGTGTAAATTATGCTACAAAAAAAAGTTAGCTTCGATTATGTACGGGTTTTCGGAAATCGAAAGATGGCAACCCTAATAGATTGAACTAAAAAGTGAATTTTTTTTTTAATATAAACAGAAAATATTAATGAACAAAAAATATTAGAATTACATATTGTGAAAAAAAAGCGTGGGGTGTTTTGTTCCACATTTCTCGTACATTGAGCACCCAACGTTTTTTTCACAATAATTTTTTTTTTTTTTTTTTCATTAATATTTTCTGTTTATATTAAATAGTACATTAAAATAGAAGTTTCATAAGACGGCATTTTATGTCTTATGAAACGAATATTTTATACTATTTTTTCTATTTTGGTATTGTTTAATTAAAAAAAAAACAAACTTTTCTTGGAAATTTTATTCTCAAGTTTCCTGATTTCATATGTTTAGGTTGGTAACACTACCCCAGTAGCACAACAATAATGGTAAAATATTATATTTACATATTGGCCCAAGAATGGAAACGACAGATTTTTTTTTAATGGCCCAATATATATTGTGAATATGAATCCAATATTGAAGAAAAATATTGTCCCAATATTGCTAATCAATAAACATGTAATATTGCTTTTAGAATTATACCCAATATCTGTTTTTCAGATTGGCACAATGTATACTTTTTATATGAATCCGATATTGAATGTAAATATTTCTCCAATATTACCAATTAATAAATATGAAATATTTCTCAATACAATATTTCCTAGAAATATTCACAATATTTTTTTGGAAAAACACATGTATTTAACCAAAGCTCCAACACCTGCAGACTAGACCGGTTTCCGGTTTCGAGCTTGTTAGCGAAGCACACCAACTCAAAGAAACAGTTTTGGAGGAAACTCAAACACTAGGGAAGAGCAAGGCCATCAGTAGCGCGTGGTGCCCTCTCTCGGTAGTCCTGATTGATATGGAAAGGGTACATCTCCTATATATCACCAATATTGGATAAATTTAAATATAAACATGAATAAAAGATATTGCCAAACATGGATCGGATCCAATATTGGATCAATCTTGGAATCACATATTATCCTTGCGTTCGGTATTTTGCTCAAAGTGTAGAGCGAGCTGAGCGGAGCCGTAATCACGTGACCAGCGAGCGAACGGAGCAGTTGAACGCTGTATAAAAGTACCGGAAATTTTAATAAACGAACGCGAATGAGGCTGCACCTAGTACACTTTTTAAATAAACGAACGGTAAAGTCAAGCTCGGAGAACTCAGACCAAAATAACGAACGCACGGTATATAATAATAATGTAGGAAAAAGGTTAATCTCCAATATATTACCAATATTGGTTACAAATTGCCAATGTTGGACCCATTTACAACATTTGACCAATATAGAATCAATATTTGGCTAATATGGATAAATATATCGCTGTTTTATTAGAAAAAAATTGTTTTGCCATTATATATCCAATATTGGCTTAATAATGCAAATAGAAACATTATCTGTGCATATTGGTCCATTAATGGATACAATACTATGGTAACATTAGAAAAAGTTGTATTGCCAATAATCAACCAATTTTGCCTAAATAATGTCAATAAAGATATTTATGTGTATATTAGCCCATTCTTATGTAAATATAATATTACAATGTGGAAAAATATGTTTTGCCAATATTGGCTCAATAATGCAAAAAACAAACATTTTTTTTGTGCTTATAGGTTCAATGATGGATAAATATATCACTGTTATATAAGAAAAAATTGTATTGCCAATATGTAACCAATCTTGGCTATATGCTACCGATAAAAATATTGTTTGTGCATATTGGCCCATTCTTGGATAAATATATTATTAAAATGATGAAAGAAGTTGTATTGCCAATAAATGTCCAATGTTGGCTAAAAAATGCCAATATTGGGCCAACATACAATATTGGTCCAATGTATCCGCAACATGGGACCAACATTGTGTGCTACTGGGGTACATGCCAAATATAGAAATCTTCTATTATTTTTTATCGCGAATGACGGTTCGATGGCCATCAGTCAGCCAGGGTTACCAACCTCCGATAAGTAAAAAAGGAGTATCACAAAGAGCTTCTTTTCGAAACTACTTTTAGTGTCGAAAAGACTTCGATATAACACCAAAATAGAAAATAGCTATTTACCTAACAAGTGCGGAAAATGAATTTTTCCGCACGCGGCTGCCGTTCACCGAACGACGCGTAGCGGAGTTCGGTGATGCAGCCGAGTGCGGAAAAATATTTTCCGCAAGTGTTAGGTACAATATTTTTCCTACAGGCGAAAAAATATAAAATTTTTCTTTTTTTTTTTGACATATCAGTGCGGTAAAATTTTTTCCGCACTGACAGCCGTGCGGCAAAACTTTTTCCGCACTGATATGCGTGCGGTAAAAGTTTTACCGCACCGTGCGGGAAAACTCATTTTCCGCACGCATATCAGTGCGGAAAATCGATTTTTCCGCACGGCTGTAGGAAAAATTATTTTTCACTTTTTAGTTCGATGTTTTATAAAAGCGTGTTTTTTTAAAACTATATTTATTTTTTACTTTTTAGTTCGATTAATTATTAAATAATAGTTATTTTCCTAACAAGTGCGCAAAGAGATACTTTCCCGCGCGACAAAGCAGTTATAGACGAACGACGCGAAGCGGAGTTCGGATAAGCTTTGAGTGCGGGAAAGACACTTTGCGCAAGTGTTAGGAACAATAAGTACTTTTTCTATGAGTGTTCGAAGATTTGCATAGCATCCAGAGAGAAGCTGTACCTAATCTTCTTAAAATGTTTCCAGATGCTCAAGACTAATAATTTGCTCTCCTAGTTCAATGTGTGGTGTTTTGAATATTTTTTTTCAGTGATCAGCTTGACTTTATTTGCAACATTGGTTGTATTAGCGAGGTTTACTCAAAATTTGAAGAAGTCGTTGAGTTTGTTTTTCCTGCCAAATTGAGACTTGATTTACCACGATGATATTTTTTCATGTGACTTGTTAAATTAGTTTAACGTAGCCACAAGTACAGCATCTTCCCAAAATATATTATCCATTTTTGCTTGCATTATTATAGATCTTGCTATGTCTATTAATGTCTGATTCATTCTTTTCGCAGCAGCATTAAGTTGAGGATTATATGGAGGACTATAACTTACAGTCCAACTTTTATATTCTGATACTATAAGTGCCGGTACTTTTGCTATCATTTGACAGCCGTTAAAAATAATCAGAGGTTAGAATGTGCTCTAACCACATCATACTTAATTATGGACCTTGGCCCATGCAAAACTTTGACAACGTATCAAATTCGTTAATCGAAAGCAAAAGTATCGGCCCTAAATGAATGTGAGTTGGTGACTCCCCATGCCAACGGCCACCTGACCTCACATCTATTTTTGTTGGACTTTTCCTCCCCTCGCTCCTTATATGGAAAGTGTCAAATTAAAAAAAGCTAAACATTACCTGAATGCCTTTCTTGGAACAAAAATAACATCATGCCCTTCTTTCTGAATATAAGTTTTTCCAGAAACCCACAAAACATTGAAATATCGAGTATAAATGCGGTAACTATGCGTAACAAAAATGAGTGCGCAAAGAGTTTCCGTGCGCAAAGTTCAACTTTGCGCACGCAAATGGAAAAAGTAGAAAAAAAAAATTGGCCGTGAACGGGATTGAACCCACGATCGGTGAGTCTGGGAGTTGACGTAACGCGCCTAGACCGCTCGGCCAACGAACGAACTGGAGAGTTATATACTTACATACATGTGAAGGTAATAAAAGCGTGTTGAAAAATACCACTTTGGGGGAGTCTGACATGGTCTGACACTCCTTTGGCAGCGACCTAGACGTCTGACGATTGACATACGTTATCTGTGACCTTTAAACAGATAATGTGCAAATTTTCAGCCGGAAGTATGATCATTTTTTGAACAATTTTTTTTTTTCATTTTTGAGTCGTCTGACGTGTCCTTCTTTGCAGGGGTTTTGAGCAAAATCTTTGCGGATGGCACTTTCTTATAGTCCCCCCAACCACTCCACAAAATTCCAGCCGGAGGTAATATCGTAGTTTGATCGTAGTACCTCCGCGGCCGCCAGCTCTCCGTCTACTATCTTTGTTGATGTTTCTTGAATGTTATATTTTATAATAATATTTAATTTGTATTTTAATAAATCCTAACCTAGTAAAATTTTTTTTCCAAGCTTACCTGTAAAACTAGAAGTTGACGTTTACACCACTTTGATCATGTTTCTGTAAAGATGCCTATTTAGTTTCAACTTTATGTTATTTAGTACCCAAATACCTACCTACGTAGGTACATATTCACAATATCGCCGACAAATTTTCATATGAAGCAATCGCATTCTTAAACACACCTGTAGCCGATTCCCGATTCGATATTGGTACTCCGGGCCTCGGCACGATCAGCCAGCCACTCAACTCGATTTTTTCATTTTTGCATGGACTATGGAGTGCTATGGAGGTGTTATAGACCGGAGTTGACCGATGCCACTTATGTTATGAACCCGGAGTTTTCCGCTGGCTCCAATGTTATAAATCTCGGATTATTTCTAGGCCTTGTACCTATTAGCCGGTATAAAGTAAAAGTAAAACTCGAAATAACTTGAAGGTGTAGTTTATTTTTGACTGATATGGAAAAGTTCCTTGAGACGTTCACTCAAACCCAAACCTGACCCAACAAGATAAGACTGGTTCAAATAGTAGGTAATGGGTAATAGGTAGGTATATGCTAGGTCTGTTGTTACAATAGTCTCTGACAATTTGCAAACTGTCAGTAAGCATCGCCCATGTACATATTTTCAATGCCGTCATGTCCGTCGATTTTAATCTGATATACTCGGACAGAATGTGAGCTGGTGGCTCCCTACATTAGAACGCCAATGGTTACCTGACGTCACACCTGTTTTTGCCATGTGAAACACCCCCTCGCTCCCCATACGGAAAGTGTCAGTTAAAAATCGACGAATAATAATTGTCGTCGTTCCAAAATAAATCGGTAACTTAGCTGACCTGACAGGTTGCAAACTGTCAGAGAGAGACTCCTGTGAGAATAGACCTAACGGGATTTATGCGAGTTGGCTCTGTTCCAACTGACATGAGTACCGTTCTAGCACGGTAATTTCCAGTGGATCAATTCATTTGTCAAGTAGGATAAACGTTCAACTTATGAAAAATGGGTTGGCAACTGGAAATTACTGGTTCTGGAACGGTTCCATTGTCGGTTGGAACAGAGCAGATATTAAGATATGTTTGACTAGTAAAGCTGAAGTACTATGTACCATCGTCACCAAAAGTAACTGGGACAGCATCATATTAGCTCTCGTACTATTATATGAATTTTATTGTCAAATATTTGTCAAACCATGAATCAAATGCATTGAAATGAATGACAGTAGAACTAGTCCGGGAGATTATTATGCATTATTTTTGTCCCAGATAATTTTGGTGACGATGGTACAAGAAAAGTCATGATAATATCCCGGTTCCTGTTTATAAGGAAAATATTGTTGACAATGGTTTTTTTCGAATTTGAAGAAAACAGTGTTCATGTGTAGCAATCCACCGATATGAGAAGCAGTAATGGTTTGGAGATCCTACAATATACTCGAGAAGAATTGAACCTTCTCGAATTTGGGATTTTCAAACTATGAAAAATCTTGTTTCTGAACTTGTGAACCAAAAACAGCAATAGCTTAATCGGTTTTTCCGCCGCGGAAATAATTATAAAGTATCTTAATAAGTATCTTATTAAGTATCTTGAAAATTAACTTAAGATACGTATTTAAGATCCTTTTTTTAATGAGTAAGTAAATACCCAAAGTAACTTCAGATACTTTTTCCAAAAGTAACTTATCTTTGTAACTAGATACTTTTCAAAAATATCTTTGACAGCTCTGGTTGTATCATAATTAGTTCTTAGTTCATCGGAAGTTGTTCCTATTCTGCGTCAAAAAATATCATAAATTTGCCATATTCCCGGCACGTGAAAGTGGCCCATTAGGCTCTCCAAACCCAATAAACTAAACAAACACACTGGAACGGTGGCTGCATAATGTTCCCTATGCAAGGGTTTGTGCCAGGAAGGACAACAAACAAGTGGGATTTGCATCTCTCTCTGCACTATGGCGGCTATTGAGAACAGCTGTTTGAAGTGTTTGGATCATTGAGGTAAGGAAGATGAAGATAGCTCTTCTTTTTTTTACGTTAATCGTGATGAGTGCGAGTAAGACAACAGTCCCTCGGTATTGCTGGGTTGCATATATCAAATTTCGGCACACTAGCATAAAGCAGTGCGCCCGTTCCAGAGTGTTTGTTTGGTAGTTTAGTTCAATGTCCAAACCACGTGATTTTTCAATATGGCGACTGTGGCAAATTTGACGCTTGTTTGTTTATCTTGAGTTAATTTGGAATATTTTCAAGCTAATTACAGTTTACTCTCTTATAATATACTTTTCGAGATGCAGAGTGAATATATAAAGACTAAATGCCGGAAAATCGGGATGTGGGGCGAACGATAAGTTTGAAAAAATGTCTATTTGACATTTGTTTACATTATAACCTCCGTGCATGCGCACTAGTCCAGGTAGGGCGTTTCAACCAATAGGAAGGCTGGTGTTTGTTCACAATTTAGATTATTGTCATGTCATTTACTGCCGCTTGGATTTGGAAATGGTGTAGTTTTTACAGCAATGAGCAAATGAAGGCCTACAGAAGCTTAGATTCTTACAGGTATTTCGAGTATGGCTTTATTTTAGATGCAGGAACAATAGTTCTGAATAATTTCTACGTTTTAATTGGAAAAATTTGAAAGGTTGGGCAACAACAACCTGAGATCATCCTTGTTGAAACGCCTTCTAAAATCAACTACAAGAGACACCTTTGTGGCATTTTTAATTAGAAAAAAGCCTTATGAAGTCAATAAAATAAAAAAATAAATAGGGTTTAGTCACAAAACAACCACATAATGCACTTTAAAAAGCTTAAAATTCTGTACTGTTATATACGAAATAAAGGAACTTCCGCCCCGGTCGCCATTTTGCAAGTTTCCTGAAGACCAAGAATCGGAAAGCCAAGTTCTTGACAGTATTGTCTTCTATTGTTTGCAACTTAAATCAATGTTTCTGAGAAACTAATAGGCTCGTATAGCATTTTTTTTATTACATATTTCTAAAAGAGCGTAAGTGAGTTTAGCAGTTGTGCAAAATTTCATAATTTTCCGAGCCCTTGTTCATATTTAAATAAATTATCAAAACGCTCCAAATTTAAAAGTTTTGAAACAGGCGGTGACGTCACTACATCTCTCACGTTGGTCGTGGTGGAGGTCATTGGGTGGTGCCATAGACAATAAAAAATAAAAAGACCTTCAAAAGTATAGCCGAAATAGGTTATACTATTACTGCGCATCCGGTTGCGGAATTTTTGGAAAGCTAGAGACTTACGAAAGATCAGTCCGATCATTCGATTCTGTTTCATTTTTCTCTGTCATACCAATTCACAAGACAAGGACACCGTATGAGTTACAGAGCTTTCCTAGCTGTTTTGTAGAAACCTATCAAACATCCATAACTATAGAAACTGTGACCGAGAAAACAAATAAGTAACCTTAAAATAACGACATTTCCGTGTTGAAATTTGTCATTTTTAACCGATTGGGCGGTCGTCTAAGAAGACTCGAACTCACAAAATCTAAAGAACAAGAAGAAGAAATTGTCATTTTTATTAAGGCACTCGGTATCGCGTACCTATAATATTATGTACAACTAGGATAAACTGAACCAGTAAGTATACATGTTAGTTTTGTGATATACGGCATATTTTTTTACTGTTTTAGGAGACCTCAGTCAGAAGAGATAAAATATAGATGTTAGGCCTTGGCCAGCTTAGCTTGTACATACATTAAAGCATGTATAAGGGATGTAATAACTGTGTTTGTAAACTCTTTAGGTATTTGACCTATCTAGCTATAATATATATTTTTTCTAGTACAATTTAGTGTTTACTTTGCCTTTTTTTTTAATCTACATCAAAAAATGGCACAAAACTTTATGGAGTACCACATCATTTTTCTCATTCGGATTTGAGAAAAAAAGATGTGGAACAACATAAGTAACTTTTTGTGCAATCAATTCAAGTCAAATTTCAAAATTCCCGCCATTTCAGTATTTGTTCCGGCTGCCACTATTGACGCCACCGTCGCTGTGACGTCAGCGCTATACAAACTTTCATGTTATCAATCAGGTACTCTTACCTTGGTTTATTATATTTCTCTATGGGTGGTGCTGGTACGCCCGTCACTACGACATTATGAGCATTGTTTTGACAATTTGGCACATGAAGGATGCAAAACCGTGTGTTACGGTCATAGACAATAAAAAATAAAAAGACCTTCAAAAGTATAGCCGAAATAGGTTATACTATTACTGCGCATCGGGTTGCGCATAGCGCATTGCGGAATTTTTGGAAACCTAGAGACTTACGAAAGATCAGTCCGATCATTCGATTCTGCTTCATCTTTCTCTGTCATATCAATTCACAAGACAAGGACACCGTACACGGAAAGAAATTTTGGATACTATTAATCCAGTAGGGTAGTATTACAATCAAATTTTTGATCAATATAGCGTCAATCTAAATTTAGATTAATATCAATAAATGATTCGATTGATTTACTTGTTAAGTTAAAATCTGCTAAAATATATCAAACCATGATAAGTAGCAGCAAATGAGTTCCAATAAATAACAACCAAAATTTGATTATTATGAGCAAAAATAAAATAAAATTTGCCTTTGATATTCCTGAATATAATTTATATATTCTTGAATTTAGCTAAGTGTTGAATAGTATCAAGCAATTTTTGGATCAGTTCAAGTTGATTGTAGATAATATTTGCTAAATATATGATTGATTTTAGAAAAAGATATGACGAAAGATAGCAAATTTACGAATAATTAGGATAAAATTTATCAAATAATTTGATTACTTCTTGCAATATTTTGATATTATATATCTAATAATTGAGTGCAACCTATCAAATCTTTTGATTATTTGCATTGGCCAATTGATTTTCGTAATTAGCGGTGGTGGTGGGGAAATAGTAACAATAAAATGAGGTTTCGGTTTAATTATTATTTATTCTGCATTCGTTTAAAATATTGAATACTAAATTATTATTATCTCCTACTACTACTAACTTAACGTAAATAACCTCCTCAAAAGGAATACAATTTTTACCCTATAGTTTATAGATAATAAGAAAATAATGACAGCCGTATGCAACATCCTCTTTTAACTTTAAAAGCGACTTTCAAAGTCAATTGCTTAAGAATATAAATTTTCAAAAGTGACAAAATAGGCTATAAGCGCTTTTAAAATTAAAAGATGATGTTGCATACGGCTATAAGTCTTTAGTGTAAAAGCAAATTAATCAGCTTATAGGAACCAAATTAAAAACATAAATTTTCTTGTATAAAAATAAAAAACACAATTCCAAAACTCCGTAACACCCTATGTTATTAGTAGGTTTTTTTACAAAAAAAAAAACAGATGAAATGTTCATTTCTACTGGAAATTTCAATTTATCTCCCATAAAGAAACAAATATCACAAATATCACTCACAAAACTCAATAATTTATTATTGCCAGTTAGCACTGCGTGGCACTACGAGTACGGGTGTGAGAGTACGAAAAAATAAACAAAGACAACTTAGAAAAGTTTTTTTTCTGTGGACCGGGTGCGGCGTACACTACTTATAAACAGCAGAGACGTTCTTCCTTCCACAAAACACCACACACTAAAATATTTTCAAATGAAAAATAACTCAAATAGCCAAAACCTTTTAAAAAACTTATAGGTATTTGTTTGATTTACTCCTTATTTTATAGATTTAGCCAAATAATGCACTGAGGAAATTGAATTCTTAAATTGTCTTACTGGAATTTTCTTTATTGCAGACAAAATATCTTTAATAACTGCCATAAATTATCTATCCATTACTGAATAACGTATTTTTATGGTTGCTAAAAATTCTTTGTTGAATTATCCTCATTATCATCTATAGTTATCTATGAGCTCCTATAAAATACTTTACTCTTGTTAAAAATTTAATTTACTGATGTATTGTATTCAAATTTCTTCATACGAATTTACTACAGTAGCTAGATACTTTAATATGGTTACTACACACGATCTTTAAAATTGATCTTCATAACCATCGATATACGTTTTTTAACAACTATAAATTGATTTTCAGTCTTTAAAATGTGCGTTATAGCCATAATAAACTTGAGCGGGCCGTTATTGGCTTCGGCTATTCGCGAAACAACCCGAAGCGGCCATAATGGTTTATTTTGTAATTTTTCTGTGCATTCCAATTATTGCTTCCGTGCAAACATGTAGCATCAGCCCGTTCATTTGTGATCAGGTGTTTGTGTCGTGTCGCGCCATTTTTTGCCGTAAGCGTTGATTAGTTAGTGCGTTGCGTTGGTGAATTATTTAAATCATTGTTTATAACCTTGGATTTTGGATTTACACTGGCACTGGTCTAACAATGGCGTGTAAAGTTGCCCTTCTAGAGTGGGGCTGACAGTCATTTATCGAAGGTGAGCTATGAGTAGGTATAAATATAACCCCCTCAATGCTTTCAATAATTTTCAGATTTGGAATAATTATTGCACAAAGCAACTGAAGCTAGGATTTTCTGCATTATTTTTTTTTTTTTTTTGAAAAACAAGTGTCCTTTTTAAGAAAATATAAATTAAAAATGAAAACTCTCTTATTACCGGCTTTTGCGTTTTCCAAGTAGTATTTTTTATATTATATACTTAAGTAGTTATGTAGGTATACATATACGATTCGAAATTTTGTTGATTTATGTGATTACTGTAAATGCAGCTTCTATTTCTTTAATGTCACCATAATAATATGTAGGTATCAACAATTAATAAAAGTTTGATTAAAAAATACCCATTGTCTTTTATTTTTACCTCTTCCCAAATGCAATAGGTATATTAGTACCATAACATTTTTAATAACCCTTAGGCCCAGTTGTACAATCTTGGTTCAATACAGAATTCAGCTGAACTCGACTGGTACTTGAACTTCCCCATTTGAAATGCGTTGCTGTCAAAAATAGCTAGAGTTTGATTAATAGCTGACAGCAATGTATTTTAAATGGAGAAGTTCAAGTACCAGTCGAGTTCAGCTGAACTCTGTTATTAACCAAGATTATATAACTGGGCCTCATAAGGTTATCTTGTTATGATTATAAAAGGAATTTTTGGTGGTCAAAAAAATATATATTAATGGTATAAAGATATTTATCTGTTATTATTAAAATGTTTATATTATCCCTTATAAAGACATATTAAGGGTTAATATACAATTTAATAACCATCATCAAATATTTATTGACAGTTAAAAAATCGTTTTTTAGCCATTCAAAACTATTTTTAATGGTCTTTAGGCGATTTCAGTAAATTGGTCTATCAATGGTAGCAAAGTAGTAGTTTATAAAGTGACTTTTATAATGGTAACTACAGCGCTTTTCTGTCCCCCATTTTATACGATATTTTTATTAAGGTTATTAAGATTTTTATAATGGTCTAAAATTAATTCTCTCTGTGGCTCGATTCTAGAAGAGTTTTATTAATTTAGTCAAATATTTGATAGTCGTAGCAAAAATTGGATAGAAATAGTTATATATTTGATTGTTTTCAGTTTACTGTTTTTTTTCTGTTTTCTAAATTTCAGTAAATTGTATGAATAACTTAATTCAGACAGGAATAGATTAATTTAAAATATCGTAGATATTAAGCATTTATTTTATTGATCCCATCAAAACCATAGATCAAAAGTAAATTAATGCCTTTATTATTCTGTGTTAAGACCTAAAATATTTTTAATCAATGTACCTAGTAGTTCATTCCTAATTGATTTGATTTGGAAATGTATAGATCTGTGAAATATGTAAGAAATTATTTTACTATGATGCTTGTTGAGATAACTTTGATGGAACTTATTCTACCAGACACTAGGAATCTCAATTTCTCAAATTAATCTTGTTGATAAATCAGATATTATTCTTTAGTTAAACTATTATCAAGTACAGCTAAAATAATATTATCTTAGAGTTAATTTGAGCAAATTTCTTGCGAAAATTAATCATGGGAGGTACATCAATTCGATCTTTAATGTTTGATTGATTTAAGAAAAGAGTTTTCTGTAATCAATCTAAATTTTGATGTCTCAAGAAAAAAATTGATGAGATTTAGCAGTTTAAACATAAAAACAAGAAAATTATATCTATTGACATTAATTTCAATTTGATGTTATTAATCGTAAGCGAAATAAGCAGATTAATCTTAAAACACTAATATTTATCAATTTTTTTCTTGTTTTATTCCATTTTAGATTGAACTAATTTATTTGGCATAGATTATGGTATTTCTCATTTCAATAAGTCGATTTGATTCATTTCATCAAAGCATTTCTTTCCGTGTATGAGTTACAGAGCTTTTCGAGCTGTTTTGTAGAAACCTATCAAACATCCATAACTATAGAAACTGTGACCGAGAAAACAAATAAGAAACCTTAAAATAACGACATTTCCGTGTTGAAATTTGTCATTTTTAACCTTTTTAACCGATTGGGCGGTCGTCTAAGAAGACTCGAACTCACAAAATCTAAAGAACAAGAAGAAGAAATTGTCATTTTTATGAAGGCACTCGGTATCGCGTACCTATAATATTCTGTACAACTAGGATAAACTGAACCAGTAAATATACATGTTAGTTTTGTGATATACGTTCAATACGGCATATTAACTGTTTTAGAAGACCTCAGTCAGAAGAGATAAAATGTAGATGTCAGGCCTTGGCCAGCTTAGCTTGTACATACATACATTAAAGCATGTATAAGGGATGTAATAACTGTGTTTGTAAACTTTTTAGGTATTTGACCTATCTAGCTATAATATCTATATATTTTTTCTAGTACAATTTAGTGTTTATTTTTCTTTTTTTTTTAATCTACATCAAAAAATGGCACAAAACTTTATGGAGTACCACATCATTTTTCTCATTCGGATTTGAGAAAAAAAGATGTGGAACACCATAAGTATTTTTTTTGTGTGCTATATGTGAGTAATACTCCATAAAAATATAAGAAAACGTGGATAATGAAACTTCACTGAACGAGCCTATTGGTATTTTCAAGTTATTCTTCCAATTAATTGAAGATAGGACCTAATTGCAGCTTTGGTAAAACTTTCACAATTTTCAATCACAAATTTTCACGTTAAAAACACCTTTAACACCAGAGCAACTGTACAGGGTGTCCTAAATTCGAGGGTGAGCATTGAGATATCGGAAACTATAAGAGATACGAGGTCGGTTAAATTATGGCAAAGTTGCGCAATTTTATGACTAATAAAATACCGTTTTGAAATTTGAAAAATTCCGAATACTTCCGAAGATATTCGGAAAAAAACGAAATTTTGTTTTTTTTTTTTTTATTTGTGAAACATTGTGTTTATTACATTACAATCTAGTCAGTAAGACTAATTAGCAATTTTGTTTTAACCTTATTTACTATAAAGTTTACAATTCTTGAGGATCACTCAACAGTTTTCCCCACTTTGCTTAAACTGTAAATCACAATTTTGATGTGTTTATAGCACTGTTTTGTTGTGTTTTTCAATTTCAGTTCACTACATAGAGAAACAGACTAAAAAGAGAGTATCGAATTAAACGAGAGAGATCGGCACCGCATTCCTTTATGCCTGTAGCGCAACGCAGACGTCGCAAAGTTGTCCCTTTATTTATCGCGTCGGGATTCGACCTACGTGCTCGTTTCTGTCTCATTCTAGCAACATTGAAGCACTACAGAAGAAGAAGAAGAAGGAAACAGAACGGTAGATATTTCCATATTAACTGACACATGCTGATGTTTACGTAGATAAACATAACCTCAGTTCACTTCAAGGAAAAATATTTAAAAAAATAATTTTCTATTTTTCCATTAATTATCAAGTCAACAATTGTGATATAAGAAATGTAGACAAAGGGCTTCCGAGAGCTCTCATATGTGTGACAGGTTAGTGTTGTATTTTTTTATATTGCATAAATAATTACATTATACTTATTACTTGTTTTATTTATTATTTTCAGACTGAGGATAATTCAATGTTTTCGTTTTCTATCACATATTTTTTGTATTTGGAGAGGTATTCATTATTAATTTCATTACTATTGTTGATATTATTCGTATTATAAGAGTTATTGTTTTATTTCATTACTAGGTACTTGAAGAATTCAGAGTTTGTGTATATTATTTATATTTTAAGAGTTATTATTTATTTCAATATTGCTTGAAAAATGCCGCTAATAATTTTTTCAATAAAACTAGCTTGATAAAGAATTAGGTATTGTTTTTGTTTCCCTAAAAATTTCCATTAAAACCAAATAATCTTCAGTACCAATTTAAATTTCCCGCCATGCGTCCCACAAGTTTAGTTCATCCTGTAGCTCACGGAGGCGCTACAGGGATACAGTGGTGCCGATCTCTCTCGTTTAATTCGCTACTCTCTTTTTAGTCTGTTTCTCTATGGTTCACTAGCTCGAACGGCTTCACCCTTCTCAGTCTTCTAACTAGCTCAGTATTGTCTAGGAGCTCAATCACTTCCAGATTCACATGCCGATGTAGTCTATCTTCATGGCTTTTTGCGTACTTTCTTATAGTCTCTGTTACAGTATCAATTCCTAGTTCCCGATGTAGATCACTATTTCGAACGTACCAAGGTGCATTAACAATGTTTCTTAGTAGGTACTTTATTTTGGAATCTTTGAATAACTTGTATGTTACTATCTTTAGTGCAACCCCAAAGTTGAATTCCATATGCCCATACTGGTTTCAGTATTTGCCTATAAAGTAGTAACTTGTTATGTATGGTTAAATTGGACGTCCTTCCAATTAACCAGTACATTTTTCTATACTTAAATTCAAGCTCTTGCCTTTTTTTCTTAACATGTGCTTTCCAGCGCAATTTCGCATCAAGCGTCATACCAAG
Organism: Ceutorhynchus assimilis; assembly: GCA_917834065.1. Taxonomy (NCBI): domain Eukaryota; kingdom Metazoa; phylum Arthropoda; class Insecta; order Coleoptera; family Curculionidae; genus Ceutorhynchus; species Ceutorhynchus assimilis. The sequence continues at coordinate 586,474 of OU892288.1, read as the reverse complement.
ATATTTAGCTTGATTTGAATATGGTATAGGGGTGTTATTAATTGTGATTTGTATGTGATTTACGTTTTTACAAGCTTTTATTTAACTTCACCTGTATGTATGTAAAGTATGTAATCAAATCTTGCAACTCATTTTTGAAGAACTTCCAAACATCCGATTGACTTCAAATTTCGCATGGCGTCTTAGTTCCGATGACAATACAATAATATGGTTTCATCGGGTACCTACCTCCCCCCTAACGTGGGGGGTGGAGAGGGGGTAAAACTTTAGTTTGTCCGATTTCAACCAAAATTGGTATCTGGGGGTTTTTGAGGATGAGAATTACGAATTTTTGATCAGATTACAAAAATTCAATATGGCGGATTCAAAATGGACGATTTAATGTCAAGTTTTTCTGATTACTTTCAACGGACTTCCACGTATCCGATTGACTTCAAATTTCGCATACCGTTATAGTTCCGATGACAATCCAATAATGTGGTATCACTGACTGCCTACCTCCACCCTAACGTGGAGGGCGGAGAGGGGGTAAAATTTTAGTTTGTTGGATTTCCACCAAAATTGGTATCTGGGAGTTTTTGAGGATGAGGATTACGAATTTTTTATCAGATTACAATTTCCTGCCAAATACAGTTACGGCACAGCCGAGCAAAGAATGTTACCTATAGTCTTATGCTGGGCATCGACTGTTCATAAAATGCAGGGTAGTACTGTTGATTTTGCTGTGATTTACTTGGGACCTAAGCTTTTTGCTCCTGGTCAAGCTTATGTCGCCTTGAGCCATATCAAATCGTTGGACGGCCTTCTCATCGAAGACTTAGATATTTCAAAATTGACAGGAAAGACTCCCTGCAATATCGATGCGCTAGCTGTAATGCATAGACTTAGACAAATCTAAAAATTAAAAAATAAATTTGGAAAAAAAAACTTTTTGAAAACATATAAAATGGACTAAAAAGCATAAAATAATTTTTTGAGTGCTGATATCATAATAATAAAAGCGATGGGCGTATTTAATATTAGGTAAATGCCTTTCCATGCGCATTTGGTGAATCGTCCACAACCGATGATGGGCCGACTCTTCTTTTTCAATGTGACAAAATAAATCGACGCGGATGATCTGCCTAATATGAAGCAGGCGTAATAATGTCCATCCATATCAGAAAAATGTAAGGTTACCTTGAGTAGGGTTGGGTTGAGTTGGGTTAAATTGTCTACCCTTACATTTCTCTGCTATAATATAATGAATTTGGATTTTCACTAAACTTCGAGTTAACAAGGCTAAAACAAAAACGGGTAAATTTCCTTAAATACGCCCATCGCTTTTATTATTATGATATCAGAACACTCAAAAAATTATTTTATGCTTTTTAGTCCATTTTATAAAAGCTTGTTTTCAAAAAGTTTTTTTTTCTAAATTTATTGTTTGTAAAATCAACGTGAATTGATTTGGTTTCATTCAATTTTATTCGCCATTTTTTGGTCCAATTTTGAACTTCACTGACAACGTTCTGCAGTTTTTCTGTTGATTGTTCAATACTTTTTTCCACTGTAATTAAACCAGTATCGTCGGCGAATGTTGCTAAATGACAATTTTCTGGTTTTGGGATGTCGCATGTAAATAATAAATATAAGTAGGGACCTAGCACGCTACCCTGAGGTACACCTGCTTTTATTTTTCGTAAATTTGACTCAAAATCTTCCTGTTTGACTCTGAAATGTCTATCACACATATATGATTCCAAAATATCAGAATATTGTTTTGGCAGAAACAGCTTTAGTTTATAATTTAAGCCTTCATGCCAAACTTTGTCAAATGCTTGCGCTACATCGAGGAAAACTGCGGAACAGACTTTTCCCTCTTCCAGCGATTTTTCTAATAAATTCGTTATTCTGTGTACTTGGTCGATCGTAGAGTGCTTGTTGCGGAATCCAAATTGATGAGTTGGAATGATTTCCTGTCTTTCTATGCTCGGTTTTATTCTTTTTAGCAGTATCTTTTCATAAAGCTTAGATAAAACGGGCAATAATGATATTGGCCTATAAGATGACACATCATGAGGTGGTTTTCCGGGTTTTGGTATCATGATAACTTCTGCAACTTTCCAAAGTTTAGGTACGTATTTAAGCCTAAAGGACGCATTGAAAAGGTTGCATAATTTCACAATAGCTTTCCTGGGGAGTTGTTTTATTACTTCCCCAGTAATTAGGTCATATCCTGGAGCTTTTTTCGGACTGATATTTTGTTTGATCTCTGTTAATATTTCTCTTGGTGAAGTAGGCTCAATGTGGCCTTCTTCTTGATAAGGTCCATTCCAGGGAAGATTTTCATCCTGTGCTTCGTTAGGCTGGAATGTCTTTTCTAAATGACTTGCAAAAAGTTCTACTTTTTCTTCGTTACTCCTTGCCCATTGCTGATTAGACTTTCTTATGGGTGGAATTTGGGTAACTGGTCTTTTAAGGCCTTTAGTTGCTTTCCAAAGAGAATAATCAGTGCTTTTGTCGCCGGTGAGTTCACTTAGGTAATTGTTGATAGAGTCATTTTTGATTTCTTGAATTTCTCGCCTTATGCGCTGCGTCATATTGTTGATAATTGTTTTGTCATGGGGATCTCGACTTTGCTGCCATTTTCTTCTTAGTTTCCTTTTTTCTATAATAAGATCTCTAATTTCTTTTGGGTAGTTTTTTCCCTTAAAAATTCTTTTTAATTTGGGACTGTTTTCCCAAGCTGCTTGTTGAATATTGACGATAAAACAATCGACTTCTTCATCAATTTGTTGTGGCGTTCGCAACGGTACTGATAAGTTTATCTTTTCCGACAGACTTTGTTTAAAACTAGCCCAGTCCGTCAGTTTATTAACTAATGAGATAGGTGCTTTTTTCTTAATTATATATTCACTCAGAGTTAGGATAATAGGTGAGTGATCTGAGTGTAAATCATAACTTTCTTCTATCTCTAGAAAATTTGGAGATATATTTTTTATTACGAAAAAATCGATTAGATCGGGAATTTTTCCAGGATCGGTTGGATAATATGTTGGCCTACCTGTGGATAGGGGCTGGCATTGATATTCATTAATAGCTTGCAGAAGTTCCTTCCCCTTGGAATTGGTTAGTCTGGAACCCGAGTAGGTATTTTTTGCATTAAAGTCACCCCCAACTATAAATCGATTTCCCAACTTTCTAAGAAAATTGAGATATTGATTTTTCTTCAATAAATGCCTTGGTGGTATATAGGCAGCAGATATGGTTAGTGTATATGTTTTGGTTTTTACACTTACTGCTGTAGCTTGAATTTCAATTGTTTTGTATTCCGTCTCTTCAATGTGAGATATGTTTTCTTTAATTATGACAGCGCTTCCTCCATGTGCTGTATTGCTAGGATGAATTGTGTGATACACTTTATATCCTTTAAATTTAATATAGGATTGATATGTGAAATGCGTTTCTGATATGAGGCAAATGTCAATCTTTTGTATATCTAGTATAACTTGCAACTCTTGCTGATGCTGCAAGAGCCCATTGGCATTCCAAGCTAAAATTCTAATAGTTGGGGAGCTGGCGTCAAAAACATGCAAGAGTTTTCGCAAGGCGGATATTTTCAAAATAGGTCGTACTTTAGTGCTAGAATGCTAGTGTACAGTCAGCAGTCACAGTTCCGGGACAGCTGACTCTGGGACGCGGGCAAAGTTGTAATTTTAAGAAGCATCTAAACTGTTTTCTCAAAGCTCAAAATTTATAGAAATTTTGCACATTATCTGTTTGAAGGTCACAGATAACGTATGTAAATCGTCAGACGTCTAGTTCGTTGCAAAAAGGGGGTCAGACGTCCTCAAAGTTCTTATTTTATGGCATTTTCTTCAAATATATTTGTCAAATACCTGCAAAAATATATTTTGACAGGACACCGGAGAAAATGCCATAAAATAAGAACTTTGAGGACGTCTGACCCCCTTTTTGCAACGAACTAGACGTCTGACGATTTACATACGTTATCTGTGACCTTGAAACAGATAATGTGCAAAATTTCTATAAATTTTGAGCTTTGAGAAAACAGTTTAGATGCTTCTTAAAATTACAACTTTGCCCGCGTCCCAGAGCCAGCTGTCCCGGAACTGTGAGTGCTGACTGTACACTAGTATTCTAGCACTAAAGTACGACCTATTTTGAAAATATCCGCCTTGCGAAAACTCTTGCATGTTTTTGGCGCCACCTCCTGGACTATAAGGTTACTGACCATTTTGACGATTGATGATAGCGCCATTATTGCTATTTTCCAGTTTAGTTAATCGCTCATCAAGTTTGTTTAATTTTTCCAAAATCAATTGCAATGTTTGTTCCATAGTGCTTTGGTTAATAGAGTTGCCACTAACAGTGGCAGGAGCTGATGCTACTGCTTGGCTGTAAGTCCTTGTCGCAGAGTTTTGCGTAGCTGCGTTTCTTGGTTGTTGGCTGTGACCATTTGTGCTTGCTTGTGGTGTGGGAGTTGGCCTTTTCGGGTTATTCCTTAATTTTTGTATTTCTTTAGCTACAATGCACCCCCTATAGTTAGCTGGGTGTTTGTCGCCGCAGTGGACGCATTTTGGCTCAGAATCTTTGGTTTCGAACAGTCTACAGTGAGATGTTTTCCTGTACATCTCACACATCGTGGTTCTTTAGCGCAATATTTTTGAGTATGTCCATAAGATTGACATTTTTTGCATTGAGGGACTAATTTGGAAGTTTTTAGTGCTTTCATTTCCACTTGAGTTCCAAGTATTTTGGGAATTTCGAAAATTTTGTTGATGTCTTCATCATGGCTAAATGTTATCATAAACATGTTTAGTGGTTGTTTTGTTCTCCACTTAAGTTTGTTGGAGGCTTCTAGGGCCTTGAACCCTTTATTTTTAAGGTCAGCTACAATTTTTTCTGGATCACAGGAAAAGTGTAACCTGTTGGCAGTCACGCTAATTGGCCTTTCTTGTTTGTTTTCATATGAATGCCATTGAAGCTTTATTTCATTTAGCATTTTGGTGACCAGCCTGTAGCTGTCTGCATCCTGAACGTTTATTTTGATATTTTCGTTATTCAAAACTTTTATTTGGACTCCTTGTATGATATTTAACTTATCGTAAATATCGTTAAAGTTATTAACGCCATTAACCATAATCGGTGGGGGTAATGGCACCTTTTTAGCCTTGGAGGATTCTCCAGTAGTGTCCGAGCCAGCGTTCTTTTGTGGTGGTGATAGCGAAGTATCCATTCGACGTTTTTTCCAGCCTTTTCCCTTTTGTCTGATCCACTCAGTTTCTTTTGCTAACTCGTCTTCGTCGGTTTGGTAGTCCATGTTGGACTCTTTTTTTTGGTTAACTTTTGTCTCTAGATCGGCAAACTTTTTTTGCATATTTCCAGTTGGCTCTGGAGATAATCCACTTGAAATTTTGTAAAATCATTTTAATTTTTTCCTGAGTCTATTGAAGAGCAATTTCGAAATAAATGTCACTTCATCATTGTCGTCACTTTTTTCCCTTTACAAGATATATGTTGCTACCAAATTTCAGAATCGACCTTTCGTCTTTGGGCGGCCATCATCAACTTCGTTTTTCTAAATACGGGCCTGGATTTTTTATTTCAGATTTTAAGAGTTTGTGATGTCCCAAAACTTATGACGTATTGCATTTATTCAAAAAAATATTTTTATTACTTTTTAGCAATTTCCTACCAAAATTCTCTTCTCCGTCTCTCTTCAACACATTGAGTTCTTATAGAAAGTGGCAATAATATAAATTTTTCGAATAAGTGCAATACCTCATTGGTTTTGGGACATCAGAATATCTTAAAATCTAAAATAGAAAATCAGGGTCTGTATTTAAAAAACTGAAGTTGATGATGGTGGCCCAAAGAAAAAACGTCAAATTTGAAATTTGGTAGCAACATCTTGTAAAGGGGAAAAAGTGACAACGATGAAGTGCTATTTATTTTAAAATTGTTCTTCATTCAAATAGACTCAGGAAAAAATAAAAATGATTTTACTAATTTTCGGTTTTTTCCGAATATCTTTGGAAGTATTCGGAATTTTTCAAATTTCAAAACGGTATTTTATTAGTCATAAAATTGTGCAACTTTGCCATAATTTAACCGACCTCGTATCTCTTATAGTTTCAGATATCTCAATGGTCACACCCAAATTTGGGACACCCTGTACAGCACCTTAAAACCTAACAGAACCAAATAAAAAAATGAAAAAATACTCGTCAGTTTTTTTTTCTCAGTTTGCCCATACCAGTACCACATTCACAACTGGAAATAGTTATTTATGCAACAAGTGTATAAAGTGAACCTTTTTTCACGAATGTGAATTTTGACGCACGAGCCGAAGGCGAGTGCGACAATCTCATGAGTGAAAAAAGTTGCTTTACGCACGCATTGCATACAAAATTTTTTCTACTACCAATCAAATATGTGTAAAAAAATAAATTTAGACAAATTCTTCACGCACTAGTGCGTAAAGTATTCTCACTTTACGCACTAGTGCGTGAAGTAATTTACCAGAAAAATAGTAATTTGACAGTGTTGACATCTGTCATTGACATTACTTTACGCACTAGTGTGTGAAGATAAATTTTACGTCTTCTGAATAGTGCGTAAAGTGAGTACTTTACGCACGGTAGTAGAAAAAAAATATTATACGTATATAAAGGTAAAAAACTGTTCAATCACCTTCCAATAGAAATAAGAAAGCTTCGAATTACGCTAAAATTTCGACTACTGAAGCTGATGCTATCTGCTTAAGCACTAGATCAATCATTTTTTGTTGTCCGACTTGTAGGGAACAGATCGTCGGAAAAGAACGCTATGAAAAATTGTTGGAATGTCTGGATAAACTCAATAGTAAGGTACAGTAATGCAACATGTTTTTATGTTATGATTGGTTTAAATATGACACTGACTTGACTCTTTTTGATATTGTTGAGGTGATAAAAAAGGTCGATTTACACAAAACAACATAATAGAAAAATGCGTACCAGTTTTATGATTGGCCAAGTGTACAAACTAAGGATAGATGCATAGATGAATTACAACTTAGATGTGACGAGATTGAGGAAGGGTTCCAAATAGAACTGAAAAAGCTGACAACCGAAGTCCAGGATAATACCAGGCATATCGACAGATTGAAAAGACAGGTCCAGGAATGTGAAGATACTGCTTTGGAGATGGAGAGAGAACTGGAGGGCAAAATTAATGAACAGATTAAGGAGGCACTATTACTAAATAAGAACATAGTTGACCTTTTAAGTCGTATATTTCTGACGCCGACAAGCATATCAAGGACCTTGAAAAAAAGAATGAGAACATGGGTACGAGACTCCAGGATCTGAATAAACTTCAATTCAACCTACTGAAGGCATGCAAACTTGATTGCTTCAACATGCGGGAGAGTCTGCAGTGAGAGAAGTCTGATAAAAAATACCCACCAGTGGCGCGTATGGTAAATCATAGGGAAACTGCCTCGATACAAACACAAACAAGGGGTTATTTTAAGGAAGCTTCTTCAATGACAATAGTAGATGATGATCTGCTAAATGCGGCACTTCTCGTGCATGATTTGATAAGGATCCAAGTTCCAAGATCCACTGCCGGTGACTGAGAGGGATTACATTGCTGGGTCGGATACTGTTCCCTCAGGTGTTGTTGTCGAGATTGGAAATAGTCATCATCGGGTGGAAATTCTGGCCAAGAAAGAAAGCAATATCAGAAGAAAAATCTTATTGGCTGGTGATCGCTCTGCCAAAGATTTCACACGCCGTCTGGGTACGTTTGTGGACGATGATGAATATGACTTGTTAACTGATTACGTATGGCCCAATGCTTTTTTACACAAGATATGTAAGGGTATTTTAAGTCAAACTCTTAAATTTAAGAATCAGATCATATTGTGGTGTTTTTAAATGTTGATTATGCATTTCGTTTTTCTGGTTCAAAGGAATTGTTGTCATTTGGAAGAAGCACAAATTTAACTATAATTTTCTTCTCCAATATGAATTTGCATTATGAGCGACTGAGATATTTTAGGATCCAGAGATGTGTTCATGATTCGGTTCGATTGATTGAAAATGTCAGTGTTGGACATTTTTACAGACTTAAAAAAGAAATTTAATTGAACTTGTATTGAAATACATTAGCGTAAATCCGTGCTCATCAAATAGTGGTCCTTACCCCGATTATTGTTGGTGATTGTGAGGCGGCTAACAGTGCTGAATTCTTAAACTTATCTTCTTCCACCTTCATGAGTCCTCAGTCTGATGGCGCGGGCAGGGATGATAACTTCGTTGGAGGGGAAACAGTTAAAAATGTTCATCCTTCACTCCCCCCACCCGGAATCAGGTAGTTTCTGGGAAGCGGTCGCTTTCGGTCTTGTATCTTAATGTTCAATCACTGAGAAATAAGACAGATGAACTACTTCTGCTCTTGGAAGCAAAGGACTACCCAGATGTGATTTGCATTTGTGAACATTGGTTGAAGCCTGAAAAATTAGTTTTTGTATCTGCTGAATACATGATCTTATCTAAATATTGCAGATCCACCCTCTCGCATGGTGGAACCATGATTCTGATGAAAAGAACGTTTTTAGAAGTGAATTGTTTTCAAAATATTGATAGGTATAATGAATTAGCTGTAGACCAGCTTTTTGAGTTTTCAATGATTTATTCGGGATTAAACAAATTGTACATTATTTGCATTTATCGCAGTCCTTCTTCCAATGCCAATGATTTTTTGACTAAGCTAGAGCAGATCCTGTCCTTACTTCCACATCGTGCAGACGTTATCTTGATGGGCGACTTCAATATAAATTATGGAGATTTAAATTCAGTGTGTAGGCTTAACCTATGTAGTTTGTTGGATTCTTTCAGTCTGACGATACATGTGAGTACCCCTACCCGTATCTCTAGGTTCTCTTCAACCATTATCGACTATTTTTGTTCATCTTTGAGTGCATCTAAAGTGGAATGCTCAGTTATTGATTCAGGACTATCGGACCATGAGGCCATATACAGTAGGGTTTTCTTGAATACTAAAACCATGGAAAGCAAGTGTAAGAGGGGCTAGGCTGTTCAGTAAGGCAAACTATTCTAAATTTTATCTGATGAGCCCCTGCAGGAGTTTCATGTGATGTTGAGGGGGTCATTTGATGGGGCATTTCCGATTCAAAGGATTAAGACAAAGCGTGGGAAGCCTTGGATAACTAAGGGACGGAGGAACTCTTCCATCAATATGAGATGCCTGCACTCATTGAGAAAATTCTGTAACAACGAGGCCTTTCTGAATTATTTCCAAAGATATAGGTCAATTTATCGTAGAATAATAAAACTCGCAAAAGATTTATATTACTCAACACGCCTTTCTACAGCCAACAATTCACAGAGAGAAAGCTGGAAGATTATTAATGATTTGAGGGGTGTGAATCGGCAGTCACCCATAAATGTTCCCGATGTTTCTCCGGATATTCTTAACAGTTACTATTGTTCCATGGCAGGCTCTCTCACATCCAAGCTGAGCCCAATTAAAGATCCAATGGACTACATGACTCATGTCCAAATCGAACACTCATTTTTCTTTTGACCCACGGATGTGGCAGAGTTGATACAGGTCGTTAAGGCGATAAAGACAAAGAAATCGTACGGTGAGGATGGAATCTCGGCAAGAATATTTCTCTCTCTCCCCCCTTCAGCACTGGAAGCTCTTTCAGATGCAATCAACCATTCTTGGGTTGAGGGTAAAGCCTGAAACATGCAAGGGTTATTCCAATTTACAAGGGTGGTCACCTTGCTGATCTTTGCAACTTTCGACCAATTTCTTTATTGTCAACCCCTCTCAAAAATCATCGAAAAGCTGGTAAAGGAGCGTATCATGTCCTTTCTCAACCAGCATAGAATCTTAAATGTATGTCAATTTGGCTTTCAGTCAGGGAAGAGCACTGACGATGCCGTATTTGGGTTTCTTGAGGAGGTCTATTTTGCCCTTAATGGCGGAAATTCTGTGGCGGCCGTTTTCTTTGACCTGTCGAAGGCATTTGACTGCGTGAATCATGAAATTCTGTTGAAGAAGCTTAGCGTGTACGGCTTCAGGGGTGGGGTTTTGAGGTGGTTTCGATCTTATCTTGCTGAACGCATCCAGGGAGTCACTATTGGTTCTGAGACATCGAAGGCCGCCGGAATTTACCATGGGGTTCCTCAGGGTTCAGTGCTGAGACCGCTTCTTTTCCTAATCTACGTCAATGGTATTGCAGGACGTTTTACGCTTTTTGCTGACGACACCACCATCACTTGGCGTGAGTCTGGCTCTGATATGTTGAAGGCTAAGGTTTCTGCTGATATTCCCAAATTTAGGCAGTGGTGTGACTCCAATTTGCTTACCCTTAATCTTGATAAGGCCAACATTATGGGATTTCGCTGCAACATGGATGGTTTATATTTAGGCGAAACTCCTCTCTTGTCAAAAACTAACACCAGATTTTTGGGCATCATTATTGATGATGATTTGAAATTTGACACTCATATTGAAGGACTTACGAGGAAGGTGGCCTCGGGATGTTATGCGGTCCGATTGACATCAATGGAGATAGGTGCCTCCTTGGCTAAAAAGGTCTACCACTCCTTGCTAGAGTCTCATCTGCGGTACGGAATTGTGTTTTGGGGGAATTGGGGAATACGTGCAACTATTTACTGAACTCGCTGTTTGTGTTGCAAAAGCGAGCACTAAGCTACATTTGTCGTGCAAAAAGCCGGGATTCATGCAGACCGTTGTTTAGATCTAAATGGATTTTAACCTTGCCATCTTTGTTCATTCTCGAAACGGTTTGCATGATATACAAACATGAAAACTCATTAACTGTGCCTGTCCACTCATATCCCAACCAGCAATTTTAGTCGCCGCTACGTATCCTCGACTACAAAGATAACTTTTAAGTTGGTGGGACTAGTATCGGGAACCGTTTAGGCACCGTTTCTTTACCACGTTGTTACCAAAATGGGGAATGATTTTGCTGTAACGTTTACGTGCCTGCATCGACCTCGGAACTGTAAGTTTACGTCCCGATACCGTTTCGGGAACGTTGCGAAACCGAAAATGTGTGGTAATGTCAACCAAAATGGGACTTTTTTCCATGCGCCTTCAACCTTGAAGATATTTATTTGATCTTTCTCTCTCTTTCAACTAAAACTATGTATATTCTGTTCCCGTTCATCCAGTCACTACTTTAACTTCACAATATGTCGAACTATATTTTGTTTACTTGATCATTATTACCTACGTACCTATATGAATACTGAAAGGCTCTGATTTTCGTACCCAAGCAGCTAAAACCCAAACGCGTGAAATTTTTCTGTGAAAATTAAGTATGCTAGATCTGAAAATAACAACGCGCCCTCAAACTAAAGCAAATATGTAAAATAGAAGAAATTCTAAAATACACAATACACAATACTTTATTCGAAGAAGTTAGCAGTTTAAATAGGTCCATTATAAAAAAAAAAATCATAGAAGTCAAGGTTTTTATTAGTAAAAAGATAATATAAGGCGTGAATTTTCTACTTTTACCTACACAAAACGAAGTTTTTCCAAAAAAATGGCGTCTTAAATTTTCTATAAAACATGGCGTACCGTAAAGTTGGATCACTTTGGTCCACTTTTGAACTTTACATTGTCATAACTTTTAAGCCAAATGTTATAAATTTTTGTTCTTGGTCTTATTTTGTAGGTCTATATTAGTACTTTCAACTTTGAAATTGGCAAAAACCTGAAGACTTTCTAAATCCATTTTTTTTTTTTAATAGGGTGGCCGAAGTCAGACAACGAGGTTAGGTTACTTTGGCCATAGGTATAATCGCTAAATAAGTTTGTGTTGTTTTTTTAGGCTTTTGAGCATATAAGCATAGCCATCTCTTTATAATAAAAAGAACAAAATGTTTTATAATGGTTTTAATTGAAAGAACATTCTTTGGTAAAAAAATAATAGGAACTAACTCTGTTGATAGGGTAAATTCATGCTTTTTCAAATCCACTTTTTAAATTTTCCCTGCCTGGTTTCTAATCAGGTGACGTAATCATATAACGTCATCTAAGTCGATCTAAGTGACGTAATCATATGTCACTTTGGATAGGGGGACAAAAACGTCATTGTGAGGTTATGTGTGTGACGCGTGACGTCAGCTAGTGCCTAATTACCAACTAAATAGAACCGAATTTTCGTGACGAATGTAGTTTATCCAAGGACGAACCATAGTTCGTCTGTGACGTCATGAATTTGAACGCTGGCTAGAAGCTGCGTCCATGCTTTTGTCGAACTATGTTTAATATGACGTCATGAGTTTCTTGCGAAAGTGTTTGTGTTTATGAAATCATGGAAGTAGTTCGTCGCGAAAATTCGGTTTATATTAAACATGTTGTGGCCAAAGTCAGACCAATAATAAAGATTTTCTATTGGGCGACTCTGGCCGCCCTCTAGCGGTACAACCTGCAATCCTAACTTTGCAGCGACTGCTCATAAACTTTCTTCAAGGTTGTAAAGGTTGTATGGAGTCGCACTTTCACCTGAAAATCTTATATGTTGTCTAGTTATTCACTCATGAGTAAAGTTTTTGAAGGCAAAAATTGCTCGTTTTTTATTATTTTGCTTTATTATTTTTTTTCAGGAACTTAAAAACAAATTGTGTGCTGTAAATAATTTTTTTCCGTCCAATATGATCTATAGAAACATTAAAAAATCACATTTGGGAAATTATTATTATTATAACGTAATTGTGCATGAATAAAACAAATATTAAAAAATGGCCAAAGTCAACCCTAGTGGCTAAAGTCACCCAACTTTACGGTATATTATATATTATCCAACGCTACGTTGAAGTAACCTCTAAATTTAATAAAGTAGAATTTACTTATGCATAAATGGCGCTTACGAATGGGTTACCTCAAAATGTTACATGGAAGTGGCTAACTCTAAAGTGTCTATTGTCCCTCTGCGGTTGTGGTTACCTTTAAAAACACTTAGTAGTCACGCGTACTCGATAGTTGAATTTTTGCCGTTACGGTGACAATTATTTGTTACTTTAAAGTTTTGGTATCAAATAAGTAGCTAAACTTTAACGCCCCACGGTTCCAGCAACCCTGAAACTTACCACAAGGTAATGACACCATAGAGTCACCAAATTGGGTAAGTATTACGGAAATTCCACTTATTCTTCTGACTTACTAGAGATTTAAACTTCATAGTAAGGTATTTGGTACCAATTACTATTTTTTCACCTAATCATAGTAGCAGTGTCGATCAGTGAGGGTTTCTGTAACTTTGACGCTAGTTGGGAATGGGATAGCACTAGACAGTCACGAGATCTGCACTTGCACAGACTTGTCTATTCCATCCTCTGCCGGTCAGGAACTCTATATATGAAAGCCGTAAGTTGTTCAATCATCTTCCCACATATATGAAAACTTGCCCTACCCTTAAGCTATTTAAAAGTTCTGTGAAGAGGTTATTGATGGAGAGAGCCTATTACGAGGTGGGGCAGTACTATGCCGACACTTTTTAGGTAGCTTTATTGCTTGTTCTGTGATACTTGAAAATCAAATCTTAATTCAATGTTCTTGGCAATATTGTCTATATAAGTAGCCATTTTGGAATCTATATATATTGTGTTTCCTTTTTTCTGTATACATGTTACGATTTTTATATTTAGTTTTAGCTTGCTTGATTGTTTAGGTGTTATATTATGTTTCTATTTATAAGTACAGATTTGTTAATAAGATTCCCAAGTAGCACAGAAATATTGTTAATAGACTGAAGTGCTTTATATCCGACTTGTTAGAGCATTTGAAGTAACAAAACTGATTTTTAAGAGACTCAATAAATACAAATGTATCATGAAAACAAATTTATTTTGTTATTTTGCTATATAGATATTTTCAAGATTAATTTAAATAACAATTTTATAAGTTTGGTAATTAACTTGCTCATAAATATTTATATGACAAGACTTATAAAACTGTTTTCGTTTGAGATAGATATATTTTGTAGTTGCTTAATAGCAATATTCACAAACAGATATATATCACTTATAAAAGTATGCATTTTGATTTATTGCGGCTTTATTATAAAATTTTATAGTATTTTTGGAGAATAATTTATAAAACAGTTCATTCTTAGCAATAATTTAGTTCCGTTCAATACTCTTATAAAACTATTTTATAATTGTTGTGGAACAAAATTGAATAAAGCACTTAAAAAGGGTTAAATAACAGAAGTGTCTCACAAAATACAAAATTATTATTAGGGTAACCTTATAAAAATGTTATAGCACTAACCTAAAATTTAGTTTATCTACCTACGCTGCAGAAAAATCTTGACATTTCTAGTTTCAATTCCATTGATAATGGACCTGTCTCATTTTACCTGTGCTGCGCGCGCATCTTGTGGGTGACAGATAATTAAATCGTCAATTTACTGAACACGGTCTGACCCTGACGTATTTAAGCTAACCTCACCTCAATAATCAATCAGTATCAACCAATATTGCTGAAAATTATTACAAAAACTGTTTATGAGACAATGGTTCAAATGAGTTGAATGAGTTCTTGTCAGAATTAGGCGAAAAAGAAGTCAAACCTTTCTTTTCACAAGTTCCCAAGCAATCAAATTGTAAGAAAACAATAGTTACGTGCTCTCAACCCGAATGAAGACGATTTAAGTTGGGACAGAGATTTGCGGGTTCGTAAAATAACGATTTTTAAATCAAATACAACAATAATGTACAATTAAAGGTTTGCTGCAAACATTTTTGCTGCGGTGGGTTCTCTTTCTAATTAATGTTAATACGTATTTTGTCATATTTACGTTTAAAAATAAACAAAAACAGAAACATAACCGAAATTGCACAATTTGATAAGTGGAACCAATCAAAGTCATTCCACACAGGTATCGTGCGTCATTATATGTGTCTTTTTCTTTATTGCAGAAATCTTAATAAACTATCCTTGTTGTTCATTGCATGAGAAAGGTCCATTGATATAGATACCTATTGCTAATTATCAATATGTCAAGCATTTCTTGCTGGATAATATTAAGAAAAAGTGGCAATTTCAGGAGAGAGGTACAGGCTAATTTCGAAAGATCTGATTTGGTGTCATTTAAGCAACATATATCTGTATTAAGGGCGTTTAGCTTATAATAACGTAACATAACATAGTATAGTAATAAGGTACCTATCCAATTTCTAATTTTCTTATAAATGTATTCTACGATAAAAGTATCGTAAAACTGATACAGTGAGATAAACTTTATAATAATATTGTTATTTAAGCAATTTTTCTGAAGGCTATATAACAATAGTATTTTATAAGGGTTTTAATATTATCGCAATTTCTTCAGATATACCGGCACCCACGCCACCTAGCACCATGATCTGGAAACATATATACATGATTCAGAACAGGCGATGCGACGTTGTCAAACTGAATATATTATCTTCAAGTATCCCGAATATTTATTTGAAATTCAATAAAAATGATTGAGGGTTGATTATGATCGAATGCCCTAGACAAATACGCAAACACATGAACCGTTACAAGTTACTGACTATTTTCTTCCAATTTTAAATTCCAACTTTTTTGATTCAATTCTGTCGGCCACGAGTTTTAAGTATGATTTTTCATAAATGAAGTTCGAAAGTTACTAGTAACTTTTGATTTTCGTCCATACAAAATTGAAAATATATAAAGGTACACGTTTGTTCTTGACATGGCAACATTGCAATGTCAGGAATATTATAATAGTTTTACGCTATGTCATTTTAGATAATAAAATAATACAAATGTTTTATGGAACTGCATTATAAAACACGTTATAAATCAAATATGTTTTATAAATATCAAATTTGTTTATTAAACATTTTCTTAGCGATAAAAATGATATATTAGTCGACGCCATGTTTTCACGTTCAATTTCACTTGGTCCTATGTCGGCCATTTTGTCGTATCCAAAATAAATTAAATAAAATAATATAATTTAGAAAATTGTCGTTACTAAAAGAATAAAATCAGTTCACAATGACATAGGGACATGACATAATGTCGATTTTCAACTTCACGGATGATTATTGGAGACTTTCGTGAAATTTAAATATTTTTTGTAACTGTAAAACCTTGTTAAAATTGAAGCGCATTAAAATATCTCCAAAAAATAACCCCCAATTGATCAGTAAAATTTGCTTCGCAGTAAGATTTGAGTGGTTGAACGGTAATTAGGTGGGATGTATATTTTTCCTGATTTACCCCTGCATCCCTAGCAACATGTCGCCATATTCGTAATCCATAAAAGCAGAGAAGGTTGGACAACCATTTAAAAATCAGTTTTGTATTCGGCATTATGGAAATACGATAAAATATTTTTATTAAACTGTTTTAAGTATGCTATGAAACATTATTTTATAAATGTTTTATTAGTAATTTCAACTACAGCTACAAAATTTCCAAATAATATTTATAAAGCTGTTTTATACTAGGGTTCACAAAAGACATAATTGCTATATAGGTGAATTTATCTCCTAACTTATAAACCTCTTATAAAACTGTTTCATAACGATTTTATAAAGCACTTCATAATATTTTGTAAATGCTATTCGCGATCCTAGAACAACTTTAAAACAATAATAATATTTTATAAACCTGGGCCTTTTTCATACTTATAGACGTCATATAAGCGTTTACAACCCAACTAAGAAATATCGCAGTTATATAATAAGATGTTTCATAGCAATGTATATGATCCTAATAAGCACATTTGTGCTACTTGGGTTATGTCTTTACAACAATAAAGCTTATTTTGATTTGATTTGATTCGATGCTACAAGAGTTTTAGGAAGCAGGTTAAGGCTTTTTTGGTTAATAAAGCATACCTACTGATGAGTATTTTAATTAAACCAAACCATAATAACTGGTTGAGGTTAAATATATTAGGTCTTTCTGCAGAACTCACAAATCAGTCAGAGCCGAATTTCATGGGTTGAAAACAGTCAGAAAACTAGTTTCAACGAAATGAAATTCACTCTGACTGGTTTGTGATTTCTAAGGTGACCATTCGTATTGATTTTACCAGTACAGTACTGGTTTTGAGAGCATAAGTCCTGGTTAGTCATTAAACAAAACCAGTACACGAAAAGTACTGGTTTTCGATTAGATCTTAGGCTCAGTTGTACAATCTTGGTTCAAAACAAAGTTCAACTAAACTCGACTGGTACTTGAGCTTTTCCATTTAAAATACATTGCTGTCAGCTATTAATCAAATTCTATCAATTTTGACAGCAATGCATCTCAAATGGGAAAGTTCAAGTACCAGTCGAGTTTAGCTGAACTCTGTTTTGAACTAAGATTGTACAACTGGGCCTTAAATTTAAAACATAAAAAACAAATATAATTCTTCTAGTTAACTACATATAGCGAATTCCATTGGAAGGGTAAGTGCGCACTGAGTGTATTCGTGTCTTCTTCTACCAGCTTGTATAAGAAAGAGATAAGAATACATTTTTTTTTACACTAGTAGAGTTGGGAATGAGAGACCAATGGAATTAGCTAATAGTTAGATCGAATATTTTCAAAGAAAAAGTGGTGGAATTTTACAGCACGTTTTTAGTATCTAAAAGAATGAAAGGGTTTGAGGGGATCGAAAAGTTTAATTGGATTATATTAAACATGAAAAATTATTATCATGACTGATATTCTTATGTTGTGTTTATTAACCCGGGATCGGTCGCGGTGTTAGAAAAAATCTAACATTTTTAGTTTTATGCACATAAAACTTTGAATAGTGGCGTTAGATCATTCCCCCTCCCGAAGTGCCTGGAAGAGGTCCTGTAAACTCATGGCAAATCGGGGTAGTTTTTAAGAAGTTCCACTTCTACTTCGTGTACGGCGCTGCACATGATTTTTTTATACTTAATAGGAGAAAAAATATTATTTACATGTCGAACCGGGCCCCTTGAGCTACCCGGCCCGTGTTCCATGGAACACGCGGAACACCGGTGATTACGCCCCTGGGGGACGAGTAACCAATGAAACTAAATTGTGATAAAATGGGGCAAGTACACGATCTGACAGTTTGACACTATTGACAGTCGCCTTGAGGTAAAACAAAGATATAATTTACAGTGGTTTTTTAAGTTTTTAGTTAGATTTTTTTAAATAAATATCTTTTGAGTGATCCAGAAGTTTCTTGGACATGCCTAGAGTTTGTTTAGTTGTTAATTGTGGCAGCATAGCGCAAGGGATACAATATCCTTCTATAGGTTTCCATCAATTTTAAATAACAATAGGAGTTTTGATTTGTTAGCTCAAGAAAGACGAGAAAAATTGATTAATGTTGTTAAAAGAAAAGATCTGACAGAAAAATAGATTGAATATAGAGTAACAATACTTATATATTTGTTCTTGTGACACTTGGTTTTGATATTTGTTGGAAAAAAACCTGAATTTAATCCATTATAGAAAAACCTAGCAAACTTCTGGATAAAAGACCACATAGACTGGAACATAAACACATTACTTTAACTTTTTTTAAACAAAATAACACAAAAAACCTAACCGGCCTAATCTACACGAATGTAAATAAATGATTTGTTTTACCTCAGGGCGACTGTCAAACTCATTTGTGACGTCACATGGACATGCCCTATGACACCAGGCTCATAATGGAAATTTTTTTGTAGGTTGAAACAAGAATTATTTATTCACCTGTGAAACGTAATTCCTGCTGGCACATTTTTGTCGCTACGACTCTTGCAATTGATAGCATCAGAAATCACCATCTTGATCAGATACTAAAACAAATATATTTTATTCGTTTTTGTCCCATAAATACAGAAAATATGCCGGATGTCAAGTTGTTTGTTTGGCACCACGATAATGGCCGCCGATCAATTTTTGGTCACACATTCACGCGCAAGCTTGTAAATGCCTGTTACCCGTCCCCTCTTTTTTCCTTGTCTAAGTTCTAGTGACTCAACGTATGTCGCTTCTTGGACACACAAATAAAATTAGGTTAGGAATTTCCTATTTGTACATGAAATTGACGTATTAGTAACCGACGTTCGTTTTTGTTGGTAATTTTTTGTTTCATCTGATTCATGATTGATAAATAAAGATGAGGTTATTCTAAATGGGTATTAAAAATACCAAACTACGCGACCAACTACGATTGAAATACCAAGACTAATTGCATTTATCAAATTTAAGTTTAAGTTTTGATTCCGAATTTTTTTTTAGTGTTAGATAAAATCTAACACGCGACCGATCGCGTTATAGGATAGGATAGTAGCGACCGATGCCGGGTTAAGTTTAGTGTAAAGTCATATTTTGATTTTCACATAGGTACCTACCTATCTTGTGTTTAATAAACGCAACATTTTCTGATTTCTAAACGTTTTTTTAACGCTGTGTCTAGAATCCCGGTACCGGTAACACATTTTTTACCGGTAGTTTTGATGCCGTCACCCATATGACGCACTAGGTACCCGGGATTTAAGCAAATCCCGGTAAAAAATGTAGTCGTTGGCGGTTTCTGTTTTATCAAAGTCCAACTTAACCTAACTTTTTATGTTTTTAACTTGTTTTGTTGATGTGTGAACGTAAAGTGGAGTTTATCAACGTGAAATTACTTTTTAAATGGTTTTTAATGTAGGAGGACAAACATTTAAAAGTTATAAAGAAGTTGAAGAGAATTTGACATGTGAAATCTGCCAGTTTGTGTAAAATCCCCAGATGTGGTATTGTTCTGATTGCAAAGATAAATAAAAAATGAGAAATATTTATTTTAATCTACATCCTAAATAGTATAGTTACATATATTGGCTTGAAGTAAATTAATAAATATTAAATTCGATTATGAACTGCTATATAAAGTGTTTCATTTTAAATTTGTTTAAATTCTCAGGGGTTTTCCGAAATACCAACCTTAGTTTACTATCATCTGATTGCAGATTACTTCTAATCTAGGATGAGTTGTTCGACATTTCCGAACGCAAATCATTTAGGGCTATTAGGTCACGGCTATATCTTAAGGGATATTTAATCTAAGTGGAGCTTCGAATGTGACTCTTGTAGAAGCAAACGTCACATTCAAAGCTCCACTTAGATTAAATATCCCTTAAGCTATAGCCGTGCAAATAGCCCTTATATAAGGTATTTCGAACCTAACTAACTTTTATGGTTTGAAATGTTTCAAAAAAGTGATGAAAACATTAATAAATTAACTTAAAATACCAATCAGCTGATAAATAACGATAAAAACAAAATCAAAACACCGGGATTCACTTAAATCCCGGTACAAGTGCGTCATATTGATGACGTCATCAAAACTACCGGTAAAAAATGTGTTACCGGTACCGGGATTCTAGACACAGCGTTTTTTTAATTACTTACTTAGGTATACCTACAAGTTGGCCGTTGGGTGAATTTTCAAAAAAGATTTGTAAAATGTGGGCGTGGCTGGTAAAAACTCATATTGTCATTGTCCTGGTTTCAGGTTGGAAAAAAATGGTCACCTTAGTGATTTCTGCAGAAACAGACCTATTGTTGGACCTTGGTTTTTGACTGCGAGAGCGAGTGACATTTATCCTGGTTTCAGTGATGGTATATTAGGGAATTTCTCCCTAGATTTAGGGAAATTTTCAGTAATTAGGGAAAAAGGGAAATTTATGCCAGATTTAGGGATTTTTTGATTTATTTATTTACTCGTGCATGCTAGTCTGGACGATATGGTAAATATCTTCTATAATGCTATTTATTCGGCAATTGAACTTTTTGTTCCCCTTAAAAGAATTTCCTCAGGTAGATTCCCCAGATGGTTTTCACAAGACCTTAAACATTATATAATAGAAAAAAAGAAAGCTCACAAACGGTACAAAATATCGGGTCTTCAACGCGATTATCGCAAGTTTGCTGACTTGCGCTTAGTTTGCAAAAGATTGCTGACTGAATCCAATCAAGCTTTTATCACTTTCACAGAAAATTCCCTAATAACCAATCCCAAACAATTTTGGAACTATGTCAACTCTAAAAGAGACAACCGCGATACCCCCAGTGAGCTTCATTACAATGGAAAATCCAGCGATTCTGGATTGGAAATTGCCAATATGTTTGCCGAATATTTCTCTCAAGTTTATAGTCCTGCCCCATTCACCAGCGTCCTTACTTTGAGTATAATAACAATAACACATACGTCGCTAACTATTCTAATTTAATTTCTGATATATACTCCCATTTAAATACACTAGACACAAATAAGGGGCCTGGGCCAGACGGTATACCGCCATCACACTGCTCAAGCACTGCAGCTTTGTCTTAGCCCGTCCACTATACTATATTTTCAACTTGTCTCTTTCAAAGGGAATTTATCCCGAATTCTGGAAACTAAGCTACTTAACACCAATTCACAAATCAGGAAAAAAGGATCTGATAACGAACTATCGACCAATTAGTATTTTGAGTGCCATCCCCAAAATATTTGAACACATAGTAGGTAACTAAATACTTAACCCCCATACTAAGTCCTCATGTTACTTCAAGACAGTTTGGCTTTCAAGCCGCAAAGAATACCGAACTTAATCTGCTGGCGTATGTAGATTTTATATCCAGTGCCTTGGAGAGAGGCTCTCAGGTGCACTCAATTTACACGGATTTCTCCAAGGCGTTGGATAGGGTTAACCACGCCGTCCTTCTGTCTAAGCTGGAGCTTGTGGGTGTTAGAGGTTCGATGCTGTGCTGGTTGAAGAGTTATTTAACAGGACGATCTCAAATAGTCCGATTCAACAATTTTCAATCCAAAAACATACAAGTACCATCTGGAGTCCCCCAGGGGTCGCATCTTGGCCCTCTTCTCTTCAACATTTTTATCAATGATCTAATATTGCACTTCAAACACAGTCAGTTTCTCCTTTTCGCAGATGATTTGAAGTTGTACATGGAAATAACTTCTCCGGATGATTGTCTAGCTCTACAATCAGACATAAATAATCTAGTAGCTTGGTGCAACGGAAATGGGATGGACTTGAATTCCTCAAAGTGCTATTCGATAGTTTTCCATAAGTCAATATCGCCTTTTGTACATCTCTATTCTATTAAAAATGATATACTCGAAAACGTCCCCGAAATCAAAGATTTAGGTCTTCTGCTGGACTCCAAGCTCACTTTCATCCCACACATCTATAAAGCCTTATCGAAATCTCTCCAGATGCTCGGTTTTATAAAGCGTATAACCCGTGAATTCACTAACACTAGAGCGATTAAACAATTATATTGCTCATTGATAAGGACTCATCTCGAGTAGGTACTCTTCTTGCGTCTGGAATCCCCACTACAATGTACATATCCAAAACATAGAAAAAGTTCAACACAAATTTTTAAAATTCATCGCTTTTAAACTTAATACTCCCGAATTGACATACCCATAGTTGGAATCAAATATCCATATCAGAAGCCTTGAACACCGACGGAATGTGAAAGATCTTAGGATGCTATATTACTTAATACATAATAGATATAATTGCCCCTTGTTGTTGCATAGAATAGGTTAACATGTGCCTTCTAGGGAAACTCGCCTTAGGGATACTTTTTCCGTGTCGGCACATAGAACCAACTACGGTCAGAATAGCTTTATATCCAGGTCGTGCAGACTGGCAAACGAGTGTTCCTGGCTTGATTTCTTTTCAAGTGACTCGGCGTTTATAAAGCAGTTGAGTGCCTTAGCTTGAAATCTCTATACCTCAAACCTCAAAATGATATAAATTAAAATTAAAATAGTGGAGCTGTTATGCTATTTTTTGTTTGCCTCAAAAATAATTATTATTAAAACGTGTTTATTCTGTGTATAAAATGTTATATTAGTTAGGGAGACGACCGCATTTTTCCTACCCCGATCGAGTTATGTGTCGACACTATTATCAATATACAGGGTGTCACGAAAGGTTTGTTACAAACTTCAAGGGATGGTAGATCTCGTAAAAATAAAACTTTTTTCTTAATAAACATGTGTCCGGAAATGCTTCGTTTTCCAGATATACAGGGTGGCCCGAATTTGAGCCTCATCATTGGTATCTCGGTAACCGTAAGAGATACGGGGTTGGTTAAATTATACAAAGTTGCGCAATTTTATGACCAATAGAATACCGTTTTGAAACTAGAAAGATTCCGAATACTTCCGGAGATATTCGGAGAAAACCAAAATTTTCTAAAATCGTTTTTATTTTTTCCCGGGCTTATTTGAAAAGCAATTTTAAAATAAATGTCACTTCATCATTGTCACTTCTTCCCCTCTAGTAGATGGTGGTACTAAATTTAAAATTCGACGTTTCGTCTTCAGGCGGCCATCCTTAACTTACGTTTTTTAAATACGAACCTAGATTTTTTATTTGCGATTTTGTCATCTTTGGGCATCCTAAAACCGATACTGTTTATAATTTTTCAATAACACGGTAAAAAAGCAGGTCCGTATTTGAAAAAAAAAATTGATGATGATTCTAGAGGAACGAAACGTTGGATTTCAAATTTAATACTGCCATCTTGTAAAGAAGAGAAAGTGACAATGGGAATGTGAAATTAGCTTTTCAAAATCTTTTTAAATGAAATCAGGAAAAATGAGAAATTCATGTTTTTTTTCGTATAGTTTTAATTTTTTCCTGATTTTATTTAAAAAGATTGTGAAAAACTAATTTCACCTTCCCATTGTCACTTTTTCTTCTCTACAAGATGGCGGTGTTAAATTTAAAATCCAGCGTTTCGTTCCTCTGAAATCATCATGATTTTTTTTTTTTAAAATATGGACCTGCTTTTTTTGCTGTGTTATTGAAAAATTATAAACAGTATCGGAGTTAGGATGCGCAAAGATGACAAAATCGCAAATAAAAAATGCAGGTCCGTATTTAAAAAAAGGAAGTTGAAGATGGCCGCCTGAAGACGAAACGTCGAAGTTTAAATTTAGTAGCACCATCTTCTAAAGGGGAAAAAGTGATAATAGGGAATTATTGAAGAGTATAAAATGCCAGGCACTAATAGCGCTAGGCATTATTTTGACGTTTTTGAGACGTGCGCGTTGTGGCAGTACTGTTAATTTTTAGTGCCGCCACTAATAAAGTTTGTGCCTTCCACTATTTGTGGAAAATAAAAACAGGCCATAAACAGGCACAGTCACGTCCCTATGTCTCTTCTTTTCTTTTAAAGTTGACGTCCGTCAAGGCTTATTCAAATGTTGACCTCACTTTTTTATTAATTTACATTTGGTGCGTACGATAAGTCCGAACTACTGACACTTTTTACCCTGACCCGTCAATAATGTCGCACTTTTTACACCATTCGTACCGTTCAGCGTTTCATTTTCCGATGTAGCTTAGATGGTTGCGTTCCAAAACATAACTGCACCCTGCACCGCACTAACGCTAACCGGTTCAGACAAATCGTACGCACCAATTTATTGGTTTGTTCAGATTTAGTTCAGAATCAGTTCTGAACTGAACTGCACTTGCGCATTGGTTTACGTATATGTTCGATATGAATAAATGCGCAAGCGCAGTTCAATTCAGAACTGATTTTAAACAAAGTCCGACCAAACCTATTTCTTCAATTTCTAGTGACAGGTTAGTGGCTTCTTAGCGGTGTTTGGTGTGTTGTGTTTTTATAGGTTTTTTGCCGATTTGTCTGTTCTGTTTGATTGCGTGTGTTGGATTTTTCCATTAGAATGGGCTCTTATGAAGAGAAAGACAGTTTAAAGTCTCAAATACTTCGTTTCAATGACCACGGGGCCCCGCCTTTCATCATTCTCGTCCCTTGAAATCTGGTCTAGAATGACGTATACCATATCGTCATCATCCCCATCCTTATCCCCTAATAATACGGCTTCCAATATCCTCCATTATAAAATATAGATGAAATAACAAAACAAATTCAACAAAAAACTACAAGAAGAACCACTAGAAGAACACCAAACACGTATTTACACTTTTTAATTTTAGGTTAGGAATATGAAAATAAAACATGACCATAACATGACATGCCACTGCCAAAGTTCACCACTGCCGACTTCAATGTGTCGTTCAATAATTCCTTTTGTGAGCCAAAATAGCGCCCGCCACAGTCAATTTTGGATCGGCACTAAAGCGGCACAGTCAATTGCAGCCGTATTTCAATAATTCCCTAAAGGCCGTTTTACAGCTTGCAAGAAAACTTGAATGCAATTTTTTGCATGCAAAAAAATTGCCTTCAAGATTTCTTGCACGTCGTTTTACACCTTGCAATTTGACTTGCTTCTTTCTCTAACCTTAACCATAATTTTTTGTTTTTAATGTTGTGTTGTTGATGTTTGCATTTTCCAAAAATAAAAAAAGTGATTTTAAGTCGATATAAAAAGAAGAAAGTAATAGCAGCAACTTTAAACATCATAATTGCTAAAAATTCCCCAGCTTGCACGAAAACCTTCAAGAAAAATGGCACCAAACCGATTGCATGCAATGCCATTCAAGTTTCAAGAATCTTGCAGAAACCAATCAGGCTGACTCACTTCTGCGCATGCCTTCGTTCAAGTTTCTTGCATATTGCAGAAAGAATTGCAAGCTGTAAAACGGCCTTAATGATGAAGTGACATTTATTTTAAAATTGCTTTTCAAATAAGCCCGGGAAAAAATAGAAACGATTTTACAAAATTTTGTTTTTTTCCGAATATCTCCGGAAGTATTCGGAATCTTTCTAGTTTCAAAACGGCATTCCATTGGTCATAAAACTGCGCAACTTTGCCATTATTTAACCGACCCCGTATCTCTTACGGTTACCGAGATCCCAATGATGAGGCTGAAATTTGGGCCAGCCTGTATATCTGGAAAACGAAGCATTTCCGGACACATGTTTATTAAAAAAAAAGTTTTATTTTTACGAGATCTATCATCCCTAGAAGTTTGTAACAAACCTTTCGTGACACCCTGTATAGTATTATGTGCATCTATTAACCGGTATTCCTGCCTGAGAGTAAATGCTGCCGGAAATATCTTTTAACAAATTGAAAAAAACGTAACACTATCCTCATCGAATTATGCCCTAAGTAGGGTATCAGATTGAAGGTCTCGATGTCCCCTATCTAAAAAGTCGATCCTGCCTCGTGAGAACTTGCCGGAAAAGGGTGGCAGGGCAGCTTATTGGGGCAAGGGCCCGTGGTCTCAGCTTTGACACCTATCAAGTTTTACCCTGAATCCAGGGGCGGATGGGCTCAGGCGGGACACCGGGACGATTCCCGGTGGGCCGGAGAGCCAACACTCTGCGAATCCAACAGAAAGCAGTCTTTGTTTTTTGCCGTTTTTCACAAGACGTAGAGCTGCCATCTAATATTGGCAGATATTTTTATTAAAATTTAGACTTTTTCTGTAAATTTACCCTTTTTCTGTAAATTTATACTTTCTCTGTAAACTTACACTTTTTCTGTTCAATCAGACATTACCGAGGACACTACCAAACTTACCGATAATAACCCGCTAAGTTCAAAATTTTAATTAGATATAATGAAAGTTACCAATAATAACCCGGTTAGTTCGCACTTTTAATAAGATATTTCCAAACTTACCAATACTAGCCCCGTTAGATTGCAATTGTAATCAAACATTAAAACTTACTGATAATAACCCGGGTTAGCTTGAATTAGAAATTACCAAACTTACCGATAATTAACCCGGTTAGTTTGGGTAAGTTTGCAATTTCAATCGAACATAACCATTTTGTTTTCAAAATTTGGGTTAGTTTGAAATTTATTGTAATTGAACATTACCAAACTAAAACCTACCCAGAATAGAGACTTTTTGCAACCCTTAAAGTAACAGCAGTTTTTGGATCAGTTATGGTTACCTTTATCTACGATAACCATTACCACGACCTTCAAAATCAGAGATTTTGCAACGCCAAACGTTTACATATTTCCGTTATTTCATTTTGCCTCTGGGCCATGAACTTCGCCTGCGCCTTCGGATTAACCAATTTCATAACATCAAAATGATAATCCACACTTATTTTTTCAGAATTTCAGATGATTTTAATTATTTATTTATTAAAACGGGATGACATCTATTCAATTTTCTTCAATGTTGCATCTACACAGTTTTACCATAACCATAGGTATTAGGTATAAGCACAAGGTTATTCCTCCTTAAATAACGCCGCTCGTTGTGGTTGATTAGTACAACGAACATTTTTTTGCTACTGCGCATACTCAGTATAACGATAACCACAGCGGAATGGCAAAATAAGAGGTGTAAAAAGTCTCTAATAACCTGGTTAGTTTGGGTTAGTTTTCAATTTTAATCAGACATTTTAAAACTTACCGATGTTATAACCTGGTTAGTTTGGGGGATAGTTTGCTATTTCAATCAGACATTACCAAACTTACCAATAATAATTGGGTTAGTTTGGACAAGTGACAAGTTATTCAAATTCAATACGTTCCAAATGGTTGGCTTTCGGAATGAAAGCATTCGAGAAAAAAAAAATCGCAATTTTTGTTTTCGAAAAATGAATATACCTAGACCTGTAATGGCTTAATAAAATTGCGAACTAACCCAAATTGCGGTACTTGAAGTTGGTAATGTCTGCTCAAACAGAAAAAGTGTAAACTTGAACATGAAAATATTTTACAATATCAGCTTGGCTCTACGCTTTCGTATTTATGAGTAATATAAGGAGGTATTTTTTTTTTTAAGTAGATTATTTAATACCCTATCCTGCGTTAATTACCTACCTCATGAGAGCCCGCCACTGAGCCCGCGGGGCCGCTTGAGCAGAAACCGTCCCGGGCGCATATTCATTTTTTGCCAACGTAATAGGATCTTCGGCTGCATTCGTGTTCGTTCGAGCACAGCATAGGCGAATTATGATTGAAGTGGACTAACGTTGGCAGTTTAGAGCCTGCCTGGCGTTCGGGAAAATATTCTCTAAATAAATTAAGTTGGAAAGTGGCAATTATTGTTGATTTTGGTTAAAAAACCGCACTAGGCGCTGGTCCTTTCTATTTCCTTTTTTCAAGCAAAGAAATGAGAAGTACCTTATCCAAATTAACCCAAAATGAGCCGTGCTGGAAATGCGACCCAATCTCTGTTTCTGAAGCTGATCAAATAGCGAAAAAAGAGCGCGTATAAAAAATAGAGCGCATGTATGTATTATTAAATTTTGAATAAATAGGTATTATGAGTTACTGAAGTTGGTTTCTCTGACGTTGTGCGACAGAAACACAGTTCAGCTGAACATTTATTTTACAACAAGAAGAGAAAAAAAGATCTTTTGTAATTTGAACTTTTCATATTTTCGATATTTTGCATTTTCGACATTTCTCAATTTTCACCTTTTGCATTTTCTTATTCCATTTTTTTTAGCTCACACTCTATAAAATAATTAATTTCCATGGGGTAGTTCCAAAGACATCGGTAGTTCTATCTACAGTGACTCTATTACCACAGTGGCGACAATTGCTGTCTTATTTTTGATTGGTTCTAAAATCCCATATATTTATATTGAAAACGCCGCCATCTTGTTCCCAACCTCTTGTTACTTTTAAATATGAATATATGGGATTTAGGTGAACATCTATCATAAATCATGGAAAACAACGTATTTGATGGACCTAATTATAATCATCAAATACGTCGATTTCAATTTTTTATGATAGATGTCCATTTAAATCCTATATATTAATATTTAAAAGTAACAAGAGGTTGGGAACAAGATGGCGGCGAGACCTCTATTGTCGCCACTGTATGTAAAGGTTTATTTAGCCACTGTAGTTCTATCTACCACAATATTATGCCATTCATTGTTTTCATGTAAATAAAATTCTTATCTTTTATCTTCCCTTCCTTTGAATGAAAAACATATATCGGACCTAATTATCAATAAAATGCTTGTAACATACAGTCACATGAAGTGCCAACGTCTGGTTGCGATGCTCATATTCTGCCAACGCTTCATGGCGCAGGGCACGAATCTAGCCGAATATCAGTTGCGTTGGCAAAAAATGAATATGCGTCCCGGGCCGATTCAAAGTTGCCCATCCGCCCCTGCCTGAATCACAGAACATATCAGAATGATGTCTCAAATTAAAGGTGTTAATAAGTTGATTTGTCTCTTCGCACAGAAATCCAAAACCAGAAGCAGTGAATTTCATTGGTTGAAACTAGTTTCCTGACTGTTTCCAACCAATGAAATTCGCTCTGACTGGTTTGTGATTTCTGTGCGAACAGACCTTAAATCAACTTATTGACACCTTTAATTTGACACATCATTTAGTGCAAAGCTTGATAGGTGTCAAAGCAGAGACTGCGGGCCCTTGCCCCAATAAGCTGTCCTGCCACCCTTTTCCGGCAATTTCTCACGAGGCAGGATCGACTTTTTAGATAGGGGACATCGAGACCTTCAATCTGATACCCTACTTAGGGCATAACTCGATGGGGGTAGTGTTACGTTTTTCTCAATTTGTTAATAATTTGTTAAAAGATATTTCCGGCAGCATTTGCTCTCAGGCAGGAATACAGGTTAATAGATGCACATAATACTATATATTGATAATAGTTTCGACACATAACTCGATCGGGGTAGGAAAAATGCGGTCGTCTCCCAGACTATATGTATTACATTACTTTATGAAATTGGGCCATGCCCGTAAATAAATAAATAAATAAATAAATATATTTTCGTAATATTTTAGCGCAAAATGGAAAATAATTTAGCATTTTTTATGCATATTATGCTTTTTATTTATGAAAAATAACAACATCATAATAAAAATACACCGTTTATGCCGCTTACTACAATGTGTTAGAGAGAGAGAAAAAAATAAATCTCTATCGCAGGTTGCTTGAATAGATCGAATATATCTCTCTAACGCGTACAAATAGAGAAAGATGCGAAACAAATATTTTGTACTAAACACAATGTCGTCCAATTGTTATTTTCAGTTCAGATTTTACATTCATCTACTTTGTTGAGTTCCAAAATCCAATCTATGAGCATCCCGATGAAAATTTTGACAGTTTTGACAGTTATCACGTGTTTAATTCATTTCAAATCAATTTAAAATCACGTGACAAGATATCTATATGCTCGCGAATGCATATTGGAACGCAAGGCTCGTACTTGTTGACAGATTAAAATGGTTTCAGGTTCGAATGCGGGATTCCCCCGTACTAGAATTCGAATATATTCTGAAACTAGGGATTTTTACACCAATCTAGGAAATTTTTGGCGCTTGTATGGGGAATTTTAACTACACCGATCTACCAACACTGCCTGGTTTCTATTGTTAAATTTTGTATGTAAAAAGCGTAACGTCATTCTTTGTTCTACACAGTTGTGGTGAACTAATTGTTTGTGTTTTCTTTTTTTCCTTCCTTTCTCTGGATTTGACCGATTTGACTGAGTAATGTTTTACCTTTAGTTTTCAGATTTTATTTAAGTACGGCTTTCTCAGCAACATTTTTGTTTTAAAACAATAAAGCTATCTTTTGACTTTGACTATTATTATTATTTTTATTAGAACTATTAAGAACCTAATTTGCAATTTGCAATAAAAACTAGTAATAAACATCTGAAAAAAAAATCCAAACAAACAAAAAACTGCACACTATTACTATTCCCTAGTTTTATTTAAGAGCCACCTGTATCTACGGAAATTCCCTAACACAGCATCACAACACAGAAAAAGGGTCGTAAAAACTCGACACCCCCAATCCACCCCTAAACAAAAATCCACCACCCAGCACCCAGAGCCCAGAAACTGATGAGTCACAACCTGACAACGTCGCTCAAACCGAGAACTGAAACAAATGATTCCGGATCGGAGTTGGCCGCTACCGAGAGCGACAAACGGATCGTATGATCGTATCGTCTCCTATGCGAAACAGAGACGGAACGTAGCGCGAGTAAACATGGCGCCTTGTGACCCTTCATATCATTTTTAGTGTGTGTGGCTGTGTACACGCAGTATCTCGACCATTTATTATCAATCTCCACGTACATTTTTAGAAAATCGAATCTGAAACAAGTAGTCATTCATAAAATACCTACTTACGACGCGCAATTTTACAGTGAAAAAAAAAACTTCCAGTGCCAACATTTGTTTATTTTTGTATAAAGTGCATTATTTTCAAACGTGTATTCAATTAACAATTCGTCATAAGTGCCAAATAATTTTACATAATGTAAATAATAGTGTCGGTTAGACTGTGAGTTGCCCGTGTGCCACCAGTCGTGGATGAATTACGTCCCTTCCAGCAGATAAGGTGAGTCCGCCAATTTTTTATTTATCCTCCTATGACATAATTGTTTGCGTCATTTAATTTCTTTTTTAAATGACCTGATGATAAATAATTATTAAACTTGTCCCAGTGGTTCCAGGAAAATCGAGCCTTGAGCACTATTTTGCATGGGTATTGTACGGGGGCGGCGTTGCCACGTCTTGTTTTGTTTATTTCCTGTAATAGAGAGGAATTTTTTCTAATTACATTTTGATTTAGTTTGTAATTGATGATCTTCCAAGAGTTTAGCTTGAAAATAACAAAGTAATAACCGATTGTGGACTGTGGTTGACAGATAAAAATGATAGTAAACATTGGTACCTAGTACAGTGGCGTAACTACGAATTTTCTGTCCCCCCCTGCAACTTGAATAAAATTTAACAAAGGAATGGGGAAAAAGCGGAAAAGCTTTCGGATATCAAGCTAGCAGAAAATTTTTCAATTTTCCAGCAGAATTGAAAAATTTTAGTGGAGAATTTGGTACCCCGTTTGGTACCATATTTACGATTTTTTTGATTTTTTTTTATACTCTTGCCGATTTCGAAAAAATCCGACACTGCCAGCTATACAAGGTTGTTGTTGTTGTAATCGTTTATTTAGCTATTATAACTAATTACACAAGGTGCTTTGTGTAGCCCGTGCATTAGAAGTTTACCAGTGAATACCGGGTGGATTGGTAGAAATAGCATCTAATCAACATGCAATCTATTGCACGGGCTACATAAATCCCCTGTATACAATACAGGGTGTTACAAATTCGCAAGTATGGGGACCTCGAAATATAAGAGATGCAGGGTCGGTTAAATGGTTTTGAAATTTGGAAAATTCCGAATAGTTTCGCAGATTCGAAAAAAAATTAATTTTGCAAAATCGTTTTAATTTTTTTCTAAGCCTATTTGAAGATATACTTGAAAATAAATGATACTTTGTCATTGTTGCCACTTTTTCTCCTCTACAATATGGCATTATCAAATTTGACGTTTCATCTTTGGATCACTACTCGCTTCACTAATCAGTCCAATCACCTCACCAATCACCATCCATCATCAAATACGGCTCTGGATTTTTTATTTCGTTCTTTGTTAGTTTTTGATTTCCTCAAGAATGATGTAGCAAAACAATCGATAAAATGAACATTTCAGTCAAAAAAGTATGTTAATTATTATACAGGGTGTCCCAGGGAACACAGTCCACCCCGATTTATTGGATTTGTGATATGTCTGTTACTGCAGAAATCATAAACCAATAAGAGTGAATTTCATTGGTTCAAACTAGTTTTCTGACTGTTTTCAACCAATGAAATTCGCTCTGACTAGTTTGTGATTTCTGCAGAAACAGACCTATAGAGAATCTGGAAAAACGCTCGGACACATGGATTTTTGATTTGAGGAGGAACTATTGATCAGTTTTTTTCCATCCACATAGCTTTAACCCCCTAGCTGGGGGGGGGGGGGGGGGGAACAATGCCCCAAATTTGAATACGGGATAGGGGTCGTGTCATACCTATTTTTAAAGGTCTAATCGACTTTTCTATGACCCTAGAATTTCGTCTTATTATTTTCATCCGTAACGAAATGACAGCTTGTCAAAATCTTGGAAATTAGGCAATTCAAATCACAAGACACTCAAGATGGCGTGGCGGCCACACATGGGCCAAAAAACACAAAAAAATATCTAGTTTCTGCCCGATTTAATAGTTTAGGTACCTAGTCAACAAATATCGTATTAAATAATCAAAATCAAAGTTACAAGCAAGACTCTAAGCAAAATAATTTAAAATACACATAAAAACATATTCAAAACAAGCTTGCTTGGCAGCCACGCCATATTGAATTTTCCTTTTTGACAGATGGATTAAATTGCCTAAAAGTGGAAAACACTACTTTAGAGGTAGTAGAAAAAACTAAATATCTTGGTTTTATTGTGGATAATCATCTGACTTTTAAGGATCATGCATTGTATATAATTGACAAAATAACCAAAAACGTTAATTTTTTGTCGCGAGTGTCGCCGTTCCTGTCACGATGGTCGAAGGTGGCTGTCTTCAATACATTGGTCCTGCCACATCTTGTTTTTAGTTCATCTATACTCTATCTTGCCAATAAGAATGAACTGAATCGAGAACTGAATAGGTTACAAAAACTTCAAAATAGGAGTATGCGAATTATATTAGCTGCAAAAAGGGATACACCCATAAAAAATATGCAAAGGGAACTAAACTGGCTATCTGTGGAAGTATTTTTACAATATCAGATATTAATACTTGTCTATAAAATAAAAAATCGTTTAACTCCCAACTACTTATCTGAGAAACTTGTTACAAATGAAACTGTACATACATACCCAACAAGAAGCAAACACAATTTTTATGTAACAAAAAAGAATAGAGCAAGTACTGAGAAAGCGGTATTCCACAAGGGCTTGATTGTGTTTAATTCTTTACCTGATCATATCAAGAATATTTCAAAATTAAATGTATTCAAAACAAAATTGAAAAAACACCTAATAGGGGAATGATAAGAAATGTATTGGCATAAGGTTGAATATTTAATTTAGGTCAGTTAAATAGTTGTAGCATACAGAGCAAATTTGTATAACACTTGTTTCTTTATTTTATTTTTAGTTTTAAGTTTTTTTTTTATTAGTCTTTTTTGTGAAATTGTAAAATAATGTATATTAGCCAAGTGCTAAAATAAAGGAAATTAATAATAGACTATTGTTTTAGTGGGAGTAAAAGCGATACTTACCTCCTTTAATCAAAATACTTGAATGAAATTGGAGTTTTTAAGTTTTTTTGTGATTTTATTTAGGGAGGTAAGTACCCCTTTTACTCCTACTAAAACAATAGTCTATTTTCAAGATTTTGACAAGCTGTCATTTCGTTACGGATGAAAATAATAAGACGAAATTCTAGGGCCATAGAGAAGTCGATAGGACCTTTAAAAAGAAGTAGCGTTTTTCCAGATTTTCATTTCAAATTCAAAAAATCGGGGTGGACTGTTTTCCCTGGGAGACCCTGTATGTAATTTGTATGGAGATACTCGAAGAGATACTCATCTTTGTCAGACATGTTGGGTTATTCTCACAGAAATTATGCGAGAAATTACAAACCAGGTAGAGCGAATTTCGTTGGTTGAAAATAGTCAGAAAACTGGTTGCTGGAGATTTGAACCAATCAAAAACGCTCTGAATGGTTTGTGATTTCTGTGAGAACAGGGGTGCGATTTTCGAAACCATTCGAGTACATTTCGTACACGAAATATGACTGCTCCCCATTTAATTTACATTGCTGTCAGTCAAATTTCGTATACGAAATGTACTCGAATGGTTTCGAAAATCGCACTGCAGACCTATGTTTCTTCTCAAATTTGTCTTTGTCAAACTCCTTATTTTATGACAAGTATTCAATAATTAAATTGTTTCTGTTTGACAAAGATGAGTATCTCCTTAGGTATCTCCATACAAATTTTGTATAATAATTAACCGAGTAATTAACATACTTTTTTGACTGAAATATTCATTTTATCGATTGTTTGTTACATCATTCTTAAGGAAATCAAAAGCTAACAAAGAACAAAATAAAAAGTCTAGAGCCTTATTTAAAAAATAAAGTTGATGATGGATCAAGTGATGGATGGTGATTGGACTGATTGGTGGCCCAAAGACGAAACGTCAGATTTGATATTGCCATATTGTTGTAAGCTCAAGAATAAGCTTCCTTTTTTATAAAGTATGTCATATACTTGGCTGTCATATTTATTGAGTTCCTTGAACTCTCGCTTGAACTTTTTTCTAATTTGTTCCTTAAAATCCAGAATAGTCATACTTACTTATGTGTGTCAATTAAAAAAATTGTTTCCATGCAAATAATATGTAATTACCTCGATAATTACATAAATTACATAAAAATCAAGTGTATATTGTGGATTTCACTAGTGCGGAAAAGTGGTACTTTCAAGACGTAAAATGTGTGCGGAAAAGTGCACTTGTCCGCACGCTCGTAGAAAAAATACATTTTCCAAGTGATTTTAATGAGTTCCAGTGAGAATAGCGAGATACCCTAAAAGTAACAGTTTGGTGTGCAATCTCTGTTGAGAAAAAATACAGACCATTACTCAAAAAATATGGACCATTTTTCATTAATGAACCAACGATTACAGGAACTGTATACCTACACTGATATGTTGGGAACGAGGGGTCAACTACTATGCTTACAAATGTATCTACAATGATTTCCATATTTGGCAATCATTGATGAATGAATCTCATGTATTCCCATCCCAAATATGATGATTGATTGCCAAAGATTTTCAGATATTTTTGTATGAAAACCAGGTGATTTCCATTTTTTCTGGGGATTCTTATATCATTCCTAATTGATTACCTGATTTTCTTGATGATATCCCACAATCATCCGATTTCCAGCTGATTTTATTATGAAAATGATGTCTAATTGTTAAGCCTAAAGTTGATATGACCAAAATAAACAGTCTTTTCTCTTATAACAACACCTCGAACAACACGTTTCCACTGAAAAATTGCCAACTTCTGTATTTGCAACTCTTCCAAAAGTTAGCAACTTTTTTTTTTCATTGTTGTTCACACCCACACCGATTTTGTTGTAGGTATAAATAATTGTTGAGCAAGCCCTAGTACCATTGCGTATCTACACTGCATAATATGGATCTAGAATGATGAATATTTCTAGGATTTCCCTAGGATGTTCATTTAAATCAGAGACATCTTCATTTAAGGTTTCACTTGACAAACTTATTTATGATTCTGATTTAGATATGCTATCGTCTCTGCTTCTCGCCGTACCTAGTATTTATTCTACTTTCCCTTTTCAAGTTCTTTTTGCCTTGGATTCCCGACTTTTTCTTTTGTGTCTTTCCCAGGGACATTCCCATAGCTCATAATACTCGATCGACAAACGTCCCTGCTTCTCTGAAAAGAACCAAATTGAAGTTAAGCCGGGAATTATCTCTTAATTGTAGCGAATCGCAACTGCTAAACCCTGATGTGTGAATAAATTCTATGTTGTCTTTTGGCAAGTTGGATTTGAGAGGGGTTCAAAGATTCATGTTCATTTTTATGATCTACAACATTGTTATGCTTCAGGTCTGTTCTCACAGAAATCACAAACCAGTCAGAGCGAATTTCATTGGTTGAAAATAGTCTGAAAATTAGTTATTGGCGATTTGCACCAATTAAAACACTCTGACTGGTTTGTGATTTCTGTGGGAACAGGCCTAATCTTCATCTTGTTCTTCTTCATCTTCAAGTTCTAAACTCTTTGTAGTCTCGGGTTACTCCGGTTCAGTTACTGCCTCAGTTATTGGGAAACTCGTTGGGATATCAAATTCATTTCAAATTGTCTAGCACTCAAAGTTGCCTAAAGCTTAGTCTCAAAGGCAAATACACAACTGACTGGTACGCTGTATCGTTTAAAATCTGTGATAAGCGATTTCTGGGTTAAAA
This sequence comes from Ceutorhynchus assimilis, assembly GCA_917834065.1. Classification (NCBI taxonomy): domain Eukaryota; kingdom Metazoa; phylum Arthropoda; class Insecta; order Coleoptera; family Curculionidae; genus Ceutorhynchus; species Ceutorhynchus assimilis. The sequence goes on along the minus strand of OU892288.1, from coordinate 549,662 downwards.
TGAGATGATATTCTCAGCGATTACTACATGATTCTCAGCGATTACTACCGGATTCTCAGCGATTACCAATGGATTTCTGTGTGATTTTCATGGAATTTTAGGATATTCCTAGCGATTCCCAGGGGCTCCCAAGTGATTTCCTTGTATTCCTGATTGATTACTATTCGATTCCCAAAAAAATGTACAATGATTTTCACAAGTAGTTTACTCCTTGGTTGGGAAATTTCTTTTATCCACAATTAAGATGGGAGGGTATCTTGAACAATATCTATTTTCAGTAGGATGGTGCCATCTCGGCCATGCCTCACTCATTATTCTTTAAAAGCAAGGGAATCACTAGATATGACATTTGGGAAAAGATGCACCTTACTCTCCTGGCTTGACAGTTCCAGACCATAGAAGTTCCAGACTTTTTTCTCTGGAATTATGTCAAAGAGAGATTATTTGCCAAATAGCCTGGAAGATCTTAAGTGGAACATTCGTAATGCCATTGAAACGATTCCCCAGGAAATGTTACAAAGTTTATTCAACCATTTACTGATCCATGTGTGAAATATAATGGCTAACATATACAGCATTTTTCATAGTTTTGTGCAATTTTCATCAACTTTTTGTGGGCAAGTAGAATTTCCAAGCTTTGTAAATATGCTAATAAAAAAGACCTGGATTTCGATTTTGATTTATTACGGCTAAAATTTCAAGTTTAAAGGACAATGTTTATTGGTACACCTTGGTACCTTGAAGATGACTTTTTTTTTGACGTTGTGAGTTGTGATGAGTATAAGAGGCAAAAAAATTTGCAAAGTACTGAAAAAAACTCTCAAAAAAAGTTTAGGTCAAGACGAGGGTCAAGAGAAATCGAATGGCGCAAACCGCAGGTAGCTAGCACACCTGGTTTAGAAGTTATACTTAAGCATTTAAAATGGGTCACTCTCAGCGAGGATACCTACCCTGTAATATAATAATGCCGTTAATTGGCCGAGTTTGTTTTTGTCATCTTTTTCGTCGATTTGCTCCGAAATTTTGACAGGCACGTGATTTGTAAACTGAAACTGTCATATCCAGTCACGTGCCTGTCGAAATTTCGCAGCAAATCGACGAAAAAGATGACAAAAACGAACTCGCCCAATGTATCCTGCAAAGAGCAACTGGTGGTTAATTAATATTGACGTTTTTAATGCTTTTTTCCACTCAGTCGCGATTTTCTGTATTAATGCTCTGTATATCGATCCATATTGGTCTGAATAGCTGTATCTCGAGCTGTATATTACAATATAAAACCATTCTGCTGGAGGTAAATAAATATTTACCAGGCAAAAAGACTCAGCATCAATCCATGCTGGTATGGGTCACTGTATATTTCAATTCAAATACAATATAATTCTGTTGGCGGTAAATAAATATTTATCAGTCAAAAAGAATTAACATCGATTGATGCGGCTGGGTTGCTCATTGTATATTACAATATAGGTAGTATGATTTTGCTTGCGCTTCATAACTTTTTACCTATTTATCAGGCATTAGCAAAAAGACTCAATATCGATCCATACTGGTCGGCCTTGCTGTAGCTGTATATTACAAAATAAAGTCATCCTGCTAGCGATAAATAAATCTTTTACAATTCTATTTACAGAGGTGTTCTGAGAGGCTGGCTCACGTCTGAAATTTTTCAATTTTTCAATTTTTCAGGATAAACAAATTTCATTTGTTTATCCCCAAAAAGAGCGGCTTAGGATTGCTTGCCTACAAGAATGCACTACTGAGCGAGCTACTGAGTTATGGTATAAGTAGAAGCCAACTTTTGACTTGTAGAAATTCAAGATATCAAATAGAAGTTCCAAAATATTTTGGTACCATTTCGTTCCCCTGATTAGTTACTTATTAAGATTCGTGGGTATAGGGAGTATTAAGAAATAAAACCAATTCTTCTTTTGGCAACGTTTCGTAGCTATATTGCTACTTTTTCAAGCCCTGGGAAAAAACATTTTTTCAGCACAGACATAAAACATAAATACAGTTATAACTTACTCAGCGAGCAGGGTTAAAAAATAAAGTTAGTAAGTGAGATCCAAGACAGACACCCCATTAATTATTCCAAAATATATTTCAAGACATGCCAGACATCAACAGGATTTTTCATGATAAGGAGGAAGCGAAATAGCAACAAAAATTCTATTTTGTTTGACAAAAGACATACTTAGAACAAGAAATGTTGAATAATAGTAAAAGAGGGAGAAATTTTGGATTAGGATCAGTGGCGTATCCAGCCTAAGGCTCTGAGGGGGGGGAGGGGCAAACCAGTTTCCGCCGGAAGCGTAAATTTTTTTGAGGTGCCACGCTTAAAAGTCATTAAAATTATACATCTTGATGGCATATTCCCGCGCTTCTACTTATATATAGGAAAAAAATATATATTTTTACCGAAAAATAAGGTACTTAGGTTCCGTATTATTAGCCTGCGAACCGCCACTGAAAAAATAATTGGGCTGCTCATTGAAACAATAAGAGGTTGATAAATGAAATTATTTATTTTCCTGAAAAATCGACTTTCAAGAAACAAGTAACCATATAACACAAAACCAAACCAAAGTTGAATTCAAAGGTGTGTAATACAAACCTACATAAAAATAGTTATTTTCCTAACAAGTGCGCAAAGTGGTACTTTCCCGCACGAGAAAGCAGTTAGACGAACGACGCGAAGCGGAGTTCAGATAAGCTTTCAGTACAGGAAAGACACTTTGCGCAAGTGTTAAGAACGATAGGTACTTTTTCTACGAGTGTTTGAAGATTTGCATAGCATCCAGAGGAGCTATACCTAATCTTTTTTGATGTTTCCAGATGCTCAATTGCGTAATTTTCTCTCTTAGTCCAAACTACAATGTGTTTTTTTTCCCAGTGATCAGCTTGACTTTATTTGCAACAGTGGTTGTGCTAGCGAGGTTTACTTAAAATTTGTTTTTCCTGTCAAAGTTTGAGACTAAACTTACCAGGATGATATTTTTCCATGTGACTTTTTAAATTAGTTTCACATAGCAACAAGTACAGCATCTTCTCAAAATATCCTATCCATTTTTGCTTGCATTATCAAAGATTTTGCTTTGTCCATTGGTATCTGATTCGTTCTTTCCGCAAGACCATTAAGTTGGGAAGTATATGAAGGAGTTTAACTTACTGTCCAACTTTTATGATCTGATACTCCAAAGGAATGTTATATCTATAAAACTTCGTGGCTACCCACGCCAATGGTCACCTGACCTTACACCTGTTTTTGCTGGATTTCTCCTCCCTTTGCTTCGCTCCTCATATGGAAAGTGTCAAATTAAAAAAGCTAAACATTATACGAATGCCTCTCTTGAAATAAGGATACCAAGCCCTTCTTTTTGAATATTAGTTTATCCAGAAACAAAATGACGTACGCAAATGAGTGTGCAAAGTAATAAATTTGCGCACGCGAGTAGATAATATTATTTTTTGTTATTTGAGATATTTATATATAAGGTTGGAACTGAGGTTGGAAGGTTGGAAAATTGGAAGAAAAGGAGAAAAGAACATCTTTGAAATGTTTATAAGAATTGGACAGATCCAGCTATATATAATAGCTGGATCTGTCCATACATATGTAGATCCAGCTATAATAACTGGATCTGTCCATACATATGTGTAGTTGTGAAATATCACAAGCAAATCTAATACAGGACCTGTAGGACTAGACAGAATCTGGTAGAACTTTGCAGTGCAGAACCAAAGCAAAATATGACATCACTCATGTAGAACTAGCCAAGACCTGGCAGAACTTGGAAGGACTTTGCAGCACCTAGAAGGACTTGATAGGAACAGGACTAATATGTATCGGTAGTGGGGGAAACTCAAGAGAGAGAAGAGAGTTTGCCTGCAGGGTCTAGAGAAAGCAGAAGGACCTGTAGGACTAGCAGGATCCCAGAAAGACTTGACAGGGCTAATATTTATTTGTAGTACATGACTGGACTTGGCAAGACTACTTCCATGGTGTACAAAATTTCTCGAATCTGACCACCCTTGGCGTTTATCTGTAAAATAATATTTATTGTTTTACAGCTTATTCCAGTTAGAAGAAAGGTAATTCCTAGTAGGTACCTACATGCCAGAACCTGGAAGATATTAAAAATAGTTTATAAAATAATTTATTATGAAAGTTTTATTCTCCCCAGTTTTACAGGGTCAACAAGTCAAGGGCTCTAAAAATTAGAATGGAAGCAAATTATATTGCAAAAATTATCACTACAAGTATTTGAACTGCAGCACCTAATTCAATCAATGAAGTCATATACTTGTAACCTACTATAATTATCGAATATAAGGTGATTATGTTTATCTCCTATACTTGCAACTATAACTCACTACTTGGAACTTGTACAGGCTTAATTTATATAGAATCTTCCTAGGAATCCACTTAATGACAAACTCATTCTAGGAACTATCTTATTTTCTGTTTTAATCTTAATTAAACAAACATTGGCAACTTGTTTACCTTTAACTCCATTAAAGAGAAAAAAAACAACTTAATTAGGTATCTAGTGTATAGGAATGTATAAGTGTGTCAGGAAACCAGCCAAGCAGCGGCAACGTGGCCCCGCTGGCGCCACTGAGACTATCGCTTTGGCGTCATACGCTGTCTGTCTCCTCGAGTCGAGTACACTGGGCCGCCCGTCCCCGTGGCCCCGCGCAGATTCCTTTAACCTGCACATGTTATGAACAACTCTCCAGTAATGACGTTATGCTTTAAAACGAGAGCCAAGGCAGTTGGTTGCCAACCCGACAAAAACACTTCTCGAATAATTTCTAGACACATCGATTTTTCTGTCGTCCTTCTATAAGAAGAACGCGGGAAATTACTGGGAAACCCCCTTTAGGACTCTTAATGTGGTGTCCAACTCATCAACTGATTTAATTTTACAACCAATTATTTTCGTATTAGTAACATTTTCACTTGTGTAATATAATTGATACGCAAGCTTTTATTGCATTCAAATTCCCATAAATTACTATAAACTGGTCGAGTGTCTTTGCTTATCTTACTTATTAAGTAAACCTAATGTGCAAACCGTAGTTGAAGGGTGCGATTGATTGGTAATTTTGTTGTTGTCCAAGACTATCCTTGGGGCCCAAATGTTAGTTTAATTAATTTGATAACTTGTTTACTCCAATCTCCAATAGCAAATCAAATTTCTCTGTGCCAAGATTGATGAGGTTTAAAGAATAATTTTTTGTTGGTGGTTGTAATCCGTTCTTCTCCCTTAGATAAGAATTTTTTCAGTTGTCCATTGTCTCACTGGACAAAAATTATTAATTTGTGTAACTTGAACTTTCTGCTGGCTAATAACTTGTAACCTCCCTGTTTACATAAGAAAAATTTTATTGTTTCATATCCTATAGGTATTTCACCAAGGGGTAGTCACTATCCCAGAATTTGTGCAAACAATTCCTCGAAGAGGAATTTTTCACGCATAATTCCTCAAAATTCCTGCAAATTCCTCCAAATTCCTCGCAAAGTTCTCCAGATATCCCATCACAAATTCCTCCAAATACCCCACCACAAATTTCCCCAAATACCACACAAATTCCTCTAAATTCCCTGCAAATTCCCGAAAATTCCTCCAAACTCCCGAAAATTCCTCCAAACTCGACTCAAATTTTCCAGAAATGTCTCTTACAAATTCCCTGAAAATCCCCATAATTGCTCGTGATAAGAAATTTCCTGGAAAACTAATTAAGAGAAAATTTTGAAACTTTTTAAATGTTAAGAGGAAAGTCAGAGGCTATAATTTACCCATAATTTCAAATTCTTCCAGTGGAAAATAAAAACATGAGGATTCTTGGAAATCAACCTCCAATAACTGAATAAATTGAAAATACAGTCTCTCACATTTCAAAGTTTTCCTGGAAGACTAGTGAAAGCAAAAATTTGAAACTTTTTGCATGTGAAGAGTAGGAAGGTTAAAGGCTTATTTTTTCAAAATTTCAAATTTTTCCAGTAGAAAATAACAACATTAGGAATATTGGAAATCAACTTACAATAACCGAAGGCTCATTTTCCCATAATTTCAAATTTTTCCAGTGGAAAACAGTAACATCAAGAATATTGGAAATCAACCTGCAAATACTGTAGTTGAAAATACAGTCTCACACATTTCAAAGTTTTCCTGGAAAACTGGTGAAGGGAAAATTTTGAAGCTTTTTGCATGTAAAGAGGAAGGTGAGAAGCTGATTTTTCCAAAATTTTAAATTTTCCCCGTGGAAAATAACAACATGAAGAATCTTAGAAATCAACCTACAATAATTGAATTAGTTGAAAATACAGTCTCACACATTTTAAAGTTTTCCTGGAAAACTAGTGAAGGGAAAATTTTGAAACTTATTGTATGTAAAGAGAAAGGTGAGGTGCTCATTTTCCCAAAATTTCAAATTTTTCCAGTAGAAAATAACAACATGAGGAATCTTGGAAATCAACCTACAATAACTGAATTAGTTGGAAATACAGTCTCACACATTTCAAAGTTTTCCTGGAAAAGAAGTAAGGAGAAAATTTTGAAACTTTTTGCATGTAAAGAGGAAGGTGAGAAACTCATTTTCCCATAATTTCAAATTTTTCCAGTGGAAAACAGTAACATCAAGAATATTGGAAATCAACCTGCAAAAACTGTAGTTGAAATACAGTCTCACACATTTCAAAGTTTTCCTGGAAAACTGGTGAAAGGAAAATTTTGAAACTTTTTGCATGTAAAGAGGAAGGTGAGAAGCTCATTTTTCCAAAATTTTAAATTTTGCCCGTTGGAAAATAACAACATGAAGAATCTTAGAAATCAACCTACAATAATTGAATTAGTTGAAAATACAGTCTCACACATTTTAAAGTTTTCCTGGAAAACTAGTGAAGGGAAAATTTTGAAACTTTTTGTATGTAAAGAGAAAGGTGAGGTGCTCATTTTCCCAAAATTTCAAATTTTTCCAGTAGAAAATAACAACATGAGGAATCTCGGAAATCAACCTACAATAACCAAATTACTTGGAAATACAGTCTCACACATTTCAAAGTTTTCCTGGAAAAGAAGTAAGGAGAAAATTTTGAAACTTTTTGCATGTAAAGAGGAAGGTGAGAAACTCATTTTCCCATAATTTCAAATTTTTCCAGTGGAAAACAGTAACATCAAGAATATTGGAGATCAACCTGCAAAAACTGTAGTTGAAAATACAGTCTCACACATTTCAAAGTTTTCCTGGAAAACTGGTGAAAGGAAAATTTTGAAACTTTTTGCATGTAAAGAGGAAGGTGAGAAGCTCATTTTTCCAAAATTTTAAATTTTGCCCGTGGAAAATAACAACATGAAGAATCTTAGAAATCAACCTACAATAATTGAATTAGTTGAAAATACAGTCTCACACATTTTAAAGTTTTCCTGGAAAACTAGTGAAGGGAAAATTTTGAAACTTTTTGTATGTAAAGAGAAAGGTGAGGTGCTCATTTTCCCAAAATTTCAAATTTTTCCAGTAGAAAATAACAACATGAGGAATCTCGGAAATCAACCTACAATAACCAAATTACTTGGAAATACAGTCTCACACATTTCAAAGTTTTCCTGGAAAAGAAGTAAGGAGAAAATTTTGAAACTTTTTGCATGTAAAGAGGAAGGTGAGAAACTCATTTTCCCATAATTTCAAATTTTTCCAGTGGAAAACAGTAACATCAAGAATATTGGAAATCAACCTGCAAAAACTGTAGTTGAAAATACAGTCTCACACATTTCAAAGTTTTCCTGGAAAACTGGTGAAAGGAAAATTTTGAAACTTTTTGCATGTAAAGAGGAAGGTGAGAAGCTCATTTTTCCAAAATTTTAAATTTTCCCCGTGGAAAATAACAACATGAAGAATCTTAGAAATCAACCTACAATAATTGAATTAGTTGAAAATACAGTCTCACACATTTTAAAGTTTTCCTGGAAAACTAGTGAAGGGAAAATTTTGAAACTTTTTGTATGTAAAGAGGAAGGTGAGGTGCTCATTTTCCCAAAATTTCAAATTTTTCCAGTAGAAAATAACAACATGAGGAATCTCGGAAATCAACCTACAATAACTGAATTAGTTGAAAATACAGTCTCACGAATTTCAAAGTTTTCCTGGAAAACTGTTGAAGAGAAAATTTTAAAACTTTTTTTTTGTTAAGAGGAAGGTGATGCTCATTTTCCCAAAGTTTTCAAATTTTTCCAGTAGAAAATAACAACATGAGGAATCTCGGAAACCAACCTACAATAACTGAATTAATTGAAAATACAGTCTCACACATTTCAAAGTTTTACTGGAAAATTAGTGAAGGGAAAATTGGATACTTTTTGCATGTAAAGAGAAAGGCGAGAAGCTCATTTTCTCAAAATTGCAAATTTTTTTCAGTCGACAATAACAATGTGAAAAATCTTGGAAATCAACCTACAATAACTGAATTAATTGAAAATACTGTCTCACACAATTCAAAGTTATCCTGGAAAACTAGTGAAGGGAAAATTTTGAAACTTTTTGCATGTGAAGAGAAAGGTTAGTGGCTCATTTTCCCAAAATTTCAAATTTTTCCATTAGAAAATAACAATATGAGGAATCTTAGAAATTAACCTATAATAACTGAATTAATTGAAAATACAGTCTCACACATTTCAAAGTTTTCCTGGAAAACTAGTAAGGAGAAAATTTTGAAGCTTTTTGCATGTAAAGAGGAAAGTGAGAAGTTGATTTTCCCAAAATTTCAAATTTTTCCAGTGGAAAATAATAACAACATGAAGAATCTTGGAAATCAACCTCCAATAACTGAATTAATTAAAAATACAGTTTCGCACATTTCAAAGTTTTCCTGGAAAACTAATAAAGGAAAAATTTTGAAACTTTTTGCATGTGAAGAGGAAGGTGAGAACAAGGGTGAGAGATTATTTTCCAAAAATTTCAAATTTTTTTAGTGGAAAATAACAACGTAGAGAATCTTGGAAGTCAACTTACAAAAACTGAATTAGTTGAAAATACCGTCTCACACATTTCAAAGTTATCCTGGAAAACTAGTGAACGGAAAAATTTGAAACATTTTGCACGTGGAGAGGAAGGTGAGAAGCTCATTTTCCCAAAATTTCAAATTTTTCCCGCGGAAAATAACATGAAGAATCTTGGAAATCAACCTACAAAAACTGAATAAGTTGAAAATACCGTCCCACGTATTTCAAAGTTTTCCTGGAAAACTAGTGAACGGAAAAATTTGGAACTTTTTGCATCTAAAGAGGAAGGTTAGAAGCTCATTTTCCCAAAATTTCAATTTTTTTCAGTGGAAAATAACAACATGAAGAATCTTGAAAATCAGCCTACAAAAACTGTACTCATTATTATTTTGAACTTTTTAAATTTATGAAGTGAAATTTTGAGAGAATTTCTTTAATGAAAATGAATGACCAACGTTCAACACAAAACTAGTTTTTTTAAAAAAAAAATCCATTTATTATTTTTTATAGGTATGTAATAAGGATGTGACCTCAGTGACGTCATAACTATACAATTTCCTTTAAATCCTTCACAAATTCCTCCAAATTCCCTATCAATTCCCCAAATTCTCCTAAATTCCGATGAGTTCTTTCAAATTCCCCACAAATTCCCCACATTTTTGGCAAAGAATTCCTAGGTGGTTTGCCCCTTGTATTTTACGGTACCAACGCCAATGGTTAGAAATAAAATGCCACCAACTACTTATAATTTTTTAGCAATTTTCAACTGAAGAATAATTATTGTCCAATAAATTACAAATACAAAAAACCCTCCTCGAAAAAAATTAAGTGTTATTATTCCGAGAACGATTGTTATCAAAATATTTGTGGTTGTTTCATCCTTATCAGAGCTTCTGTTTACTTTCAAATATGCAAGTCTCATGCTGATTCCATTCTAATACGTCACATAATCCTCTTACTAGAATTGAGACACTGATATTTTCCTAATTTTTGAAAAGCAAACAGCATTGTCGCACTGTTTCAGTCGAAAGTTCGACGCAAAATTTCTTATAATCTGATTTATAGTTTTATAGAATTCCACCAATATTATTTATTGGCTCATTATAAATCAATTATAACAACTATTCCCAAGAACCAAGACATATTTCTATTAATTCATAAGGATTTCTTTTGGGTTGGGTCAGATATTCTATTTTAAGTCCCCCCCAAGTCTGAAAATTATGCAATTGATTAAATGGTAAACACTTGCCTTTTAGTTTTTTACTTGGAATTTTATGGCGATTCAAGGACCTTTTGAGTCATAATTTTATCAAGTCTGTGTTGGTTGCTGCTCCCCCACGGTGTCGGTAGATAACTTAACCGGTAAATGCGGACAT